>VCRD01001562.1:57662-69593 GCA_006783055.1 Trinorchestia longiramus | reverse complement strand
TTCACAGCTAGAAGCCTGCAATGCTGTAAATGGAAGCATGGGCAGAGTATGGAAACATAACTTCCTTTTTTCATAACTTCTTGATGCGCAAGAAAGGAAGTTATGTTGCCGCACCCTGTACATCATTCCTTGGAAAATATCACTGAATATAAAAATTCATTGCTCGTCTGAGTTTTTTATATGTAGGTCCATGTATCATGATTATTTAACTTCCTCCCAGGTTCATCATATCCATGTATATAATTTTGCGACAGAAAAATTCATCCCCAATCCGCTATTGTTTTACACCTACTTAATAATTCTTGACTTCATTTTTTTGAAAAACTTTTACGAATTCTTCAAGAATTCCCCATACCTTTGGGACATTTCAATGTTTCTTGATTTTATTTTTGCAGTGGACTGCCCAAACCCTACGTGCTCTGGGCACGGCTGGTGCGTGAAGGGCGCATGTGTGTGTGAGAGAGGCTGGAAGGGAAGCGACTGCACCCTCATGGACACTGAAGCTCTTCAGTGTCTGCCGGACTGCAACAACCACGGAGAATTCGATATCAAGACGCACTCTTGCGTCTGTGTGCCACCCTGGATCGGTTCTCAGTGTGACAAGAGTAAGTATGTTTCCTTCGTGTTCTTTCAACATGTGACAAGAGTAAGTATGTTTCCTACGTGTTCTTTCAACATGTGACAAGAGTAAGTATGTTTCTTACGTGTTCTTTCAACATGTGGCAAGAGTAAGTATGTTTCCTACATGTTCTTTCAACATGTGACAAGTGTAAGTATGTTTCCTACATGTCCTTTCAACATGTTACGAGAGTATGTTTCTTACAACATATTCTGAAATCTCGTTTTCATTATGTAGATTTCTCAAGCTCGATCGCTATGACTCCTCCTACGCGTCTCCTACTCCTCCTACATGTTCTTTCTAAATTCTCTTGTAATTGCTATAGGTTTTTAAGATAAGTTCTGCGACGACCACAAATGTTTCTCAGATGTCTTACTTCCAGTTGAGGCAAGCAAGACATCTGAGAAACATTTGGTACCAACAAGATGGGGCCATAAGTCACACTGCGAGCGAAACAATAATTCTTTTAAATCACTTGTTTCCGCAAAAATTTATCTCTCTGCATGGCGATGTTAACTGGCCACCTAGATCCCCGGACCTAACCACACCCGACTTTTATCTATGGGGATACCTTAACCCTTTAGCGACCAATTTGTTTTTCTAGTTTCTACATTTAAACTCACAAAGACCGTCTGTACACTGATGCAGTGAAGCATGCTGAGAGCCAGGCAGCCAAAAGAACGACGCTGTAACATGCCGAAGTGTTCAAACCTAGTAGCAACCTCATATTGCTCACTGTTTAATTATTAGAACAATTCTCCCAAAGACCGTGAAAGGCGACCGAATAGTCCACTTGGTCGCTAAAGGGTTAAGGGAAAGTTTACAGTAATAAATATACCACAATCGCTCAATTACAGAGAAACATCCAAGAGGAAATTAGGCTAATTAACGGCAACACATTAACGAAAGTTACAGAAAATTAAAAAAAGGTTAGAAATGTGCTGTTGCGAAATCAGGCGTCACTTAACAGAGATTGTTTTCCACTCTTAAATGTTATTTTTAGTAAAATTCATGAATCTAATAAATGTTTTGACGAAAAATTTTATGTTTTATCCCAAATAGTTTTTGATTTATAAAAGTTCTTTAATGGGGCATCCTTTCTGGCCCACCCTGTACTACCCGTCTTTTTCATAGTCTCATTTACTGGCAACTGGTTTTCTTAGCTCAACAGTTCTGGACTTTCCTCTAAAGTGTTTCGGGCAATACGCCTCTCGAGCAGTACGCCTCTCGGGCAATACGCCTCTCGGCCAACACGCCTCTCGGCCAACACGCCTCTCGGGTGTGACTCTACTGCATTGGATCGTACAAGTTCCACCTCCAAACAAATGCGCGATTACTCGTACGAAAACTTTTACTGCAGATCATAGACTGAGGTTGCATGAGCAACATCTGAACGCAGTATACAGGTTTTGGTGTCTGCATTGTGCTTGTGATGTATTCTTGGATTATTGAAATGTATTTTTTTCAGTAATCTCACTAGGTTGATTGAATAAACATGCTTTCTACGACAGTGTAAGTATATCAGGCGGCCATAGCGTAGGTACTACCTCTGCCTCTAAATACATATATAATTATGTAAAGACAGGGTGGCGCAAAAGGCACTTCACCATTTTGAACAGTTATTACACGACAACTAATACAGCTATAAAAATTTATTACCAATGAAATTAAAAATAAAATCTTGAAGTTTCATCCTTTATTGATAATACAGATTTGAAACATATTTTGTAATCAAAATTTACACAGTCATCATATCCCAAAAATACCAAACTACAAGGAGAACCAACGAGCAAAGATAGTGGAAAGTTATTTCTCACGCAGTACAGAGGGAATTTGTAAGAATATTCAATCAACAAAGGCCTTCAAGATTCAAAGATTTCGGCTCAACACCAGACAAAGAATGCTCTGGCACACTGAGATCGATGTGAAATGCATGTGTAATTCAACCTGTTTCGTTGAGTGTTGCAACAAATTTAAAAACGTCGACTAGACAACGTTCCAGTCAACTAGAAATTTCACGAAGATCATTGCAGCTCATCCTAACAAAAGACTTAAAACTGTTTCTATATAAAATTCAGTAACACAATTGTTGATTTGCAGACCATCAACCAAGAAAGGACTTCGCACGTGCATTTCTATGTCTTACGAATGATAAGGCTTTTACCTCACACCTAATCATGACTAATGAGGTCCATTTCAATATCAGTAGGCATGTTAATAAACAAAACTGCCGATTCGGGTCTAATGAAAACCATAGGATAATCCAAGAGCAACCACTTTATGCACAAAATATTACCGTCTGGTGCGACATAACAAGAGCAAAAATCCCTGGTCCATACTTCTTCGAGGATTTTGATGGTGCAACCGTGACAGTGAAAGGAGACAACTACAGACAAATGAGACAGGAATATTTATTGCCGAAACTGGAAGATGTGGACATGCAGAATTTGTGGTTCCAACAAGATGGGACGACACCTCATACAACAAGAGAAACCATGGCAATACTAAGAGCTGCCTTTCCTGGTCGTTTATTTTCACGTTTTGGTGACATTCCGTGGCCACCATGGTCTCCTGATTTAACCCCTCCAGATTTCTTCCTTTGGGGATACCATAAGGAAAGGTTTACATCAATATGCTGAATATTCTCCACGAGTTAAAAAAAACATCATCGAACAAATGAACAGAATAACTCGTTATTTTGCAAAAACTTATGAAAAATACTGTTCTTAGAATACGCTTGTGTTTAAATGATAATGGAGAAGATTTAAAGGATATCATATTTCATTAATAAAACTTCAAGATTTTCCCTTTCATTTCATTTGGAACCAATTTTATAGTTGTATTAGTTGTATAATAAATGTTCAAAATGGTGAAGTGACTTTTGCGCCACCCTGTAGATATTTCATTCTTTTAAATGGCATGCTCATGAGCTTCTTTGACGCATGATGCGGCAAGCATGTAAATGTTGGGGCTATGGCACTTCAAGTTATCGTCCTGTTTAGTGTGAAGTTCTAAACCCTCAACATCCACGCTCATTTCTCTTAATTTTGTAAAATGTAAGAAAATTATTTCTTCAAAAGACTTTACAGGTAATCTTGCCTGTTGTAGCGCTTTTGGTAGCAGTTACTGTACATGTTCAAAAGCCTCGCGACACTGTGGATTATGTCATGTAGAGCATTTATTATAAGTAGCAATTACAGTAGATGTTCAGAGGCTTCATGTTCATATGGATCATAATGGATCATTATGGATCTTGAACAGGAGCCTGTTCGCGCAACTGCGGCTTCCATGGTCGCTGTGAGAACGACGCATGTCGCTGCGACGAGGGCTGGACGGGTGATAACTGTACCGAGAGACTTTGTGACCCCAGGTCAGTTTTCAGTCGAATTCACGAGTTTGTGTTATAGTGATAAAAAATACCGATCTTTTGTAGCTCTCTTGGTATCATTTTGTCATGTTTTTCAAGTAAAGTTGTGTTTGATGACATTTTTGAGTGTTGTTTTGTTTTCTTGTAGTTGTCGTACTCGGCTGAAGATTTTGTTACAGTTACAGCTTTTTTTAACTTCAATTTTCACGTACGGCTTTGTGTATTGAAGTTTGAGTGCACATTAAGTTGAGGGACAGTAACTATGATAGCCACCATGTAATTCAGTGGTGCAGAATCTTTTCCTGAAATTCGTTGTGAAATTTCGTTTCACTGAGCTAGCCCCAGCATCGTCACATGAAAATATAACTCCGTTAAAGAGTAATATTGAAGCTGTACAGAAAGACGGGTGAACATTAAGAAAATTTTTGTCTATGATCCAAACTATACTCTAACTCTACAACGGGGCATCTACATCCTAAAAGATTTTTCGGCATGAAGCTGTAGACGCTAAGTCTCACCGCCGATAGGAAAGACAGAACAGAGCCTTAAGAAATCGTGGTCTGCATCGAGTGAGTTTAGCTTTGACTTCAATCGCTTTGATCTCCAGAATGAAATTTCTCAGGGATGCAGCCCGTGCAGTGAAGGCTAAGAACTGCATACGTTCAATGATAACGCTACCCACTTTTCTTCTCTCTCTCTCTCTCTCTCTCTGTTCGAACTTCTTATCCTTGATGATTTACTGCGAGAACTGACCTTCAGTGAACAACTTAATAACAAAAGTATGGGGTTTATGTATTCAATATGAATTCTACCAACCTTGATCTGATATGCATGTGATTTTTCTGCCCAAAAACTGTACGAAATCATTACTTAAATGCCAACGGTGTAATGATAAATTACTTGCCACTTACAGTGTATGGTAACGGTGTGATGGTCTTTCCATTTTTTTGCAAAGTTTGGGATGTGTTGTTTTTTGTGATGTGCTTTGTGGTCAAAGTGTTGAACTGTGATTAAGATAAGAACTGTTGAGAGAACAGACCAACACTTAAATTGATTATGTACTTTCTACTGCTCATGCATTAACTTATAGATACAGCATAGTGATAACACAGAAATAAGTATTAACAAATCAGAAGCGCTGGAATGAATACTCAGAAATGTGGTGTTAAATGAAACTGAAATTTCCTCCTGCTTTCAAAGATTGCATAGCTATTTTGATTTTTTGGGGGCATTACCGTTTCGCATCGTATTTCTGTCACTAGTTGACTGTCTTTGGAACCTTTTGAAGTTGTGTTAGTTTTCTTCTCCAATCTTCTACATTTCCTAACTTTTTACTTGCTAATTATTTTCTATTAAAAAATTTACCATGAATCGTTGGCCTTTATTTATTTTTATTTTTTTTTAAGCATGCTGATTTAGTCGTTAACGAGGCGGTGACCTCGCGTATTTTTCTGGCTACTAATTTTAGCTGGAAGGCAGCAGCGAGACCGTGCTCTAACTGACCCTAAAAAAGGCTGTCTCGTTCATTCTTTGTTTGTACAGTAAAAGCCAAAGGCCATTTTACGTGAGCATGCTTTCTCTGCTTACGTTCCCGCTAAATTAAATCGAGCTTCTTTCGAGGCAGCCATTTTTTTTCTCTTCTCCGTAGCCGCTTTTTTAGCTCTCTCTCATTTCTGATTCTCAGAAAAATGGTTTTGGTAACGTGGTATCTGAGACCCGCCATTTTCTGGAGCAATTTTCTCTTTTTTTTGCGTCACATTGCAATTTGATGGTGAGAGGAGCGCCGCAAAAACTCAGCACTCTCACTTTCTGTCTCTCCGGCTGCTGCTAGGCAGCTCCGTAACTCTTCTTTTCCTCAATTCGTGCCCGTGCCCAAACTTTACGAGTGCTTTTCCATAATGAAGAGTTCGCCAACACCAAATTATTATTTTTTGCTTCGTGGGCCGAGCGTCAATAGGGCACTCACTGCCCGAGAAAAAAAAATAGGTTTTCACACTGAAAGCTGATGTTACAGAGTACAGAGTTTAGTATCTAGTAACTGTGTATGCCTTGCTTGATCAAAGTTAAATTGAAATTAAAGTTCATTATCATGGTTCTAGTTTTCACGTTACTTAATTTTCATTAAGTTACTTAAGTAACTTAGCAACTTAAACACTCTCAGCACTTAAAAAATAATTCTTAGTGAAAACACACAGCCTCCAGAGACTCGTGCAAATATATTTCGCTGTAGTACGGAACGTAATAATCCAACTTGGGGATCGTAAGAAACTATTCAAATTTGATGGCCGATATCGAAGACACACCTGAACAACGCAGCATGCAATTTCCCCCTTACGAGCGCACGGCAACGAGAGCTTCCCTTTAATATCCCTTTCACAGCTGGTTGTGTTCCATTTGTTGTGAACAGAAGCAGTTAAATGCTCTTTCTTTTTCTGTAATTTCTGCCTTGTGAGCTGCTGCTCCACTTCTATTATAGTTGTATCAGCGCGGTGGCGTCAAGTGTGCGCCGTGAAATGTTTACGCTCATTTCAATTTTTCCTTCACTCCAACTCTGAATGTTCTGTTCTTGTTGAAATATACTCCCATTTCTCAATAAGTCATTTTATTCAGTCTCATCACGTAATCCATTGTGTTGATTTCAATTTTTCGTGGTTTGAACTATGAAATCTTTGTTCTTGTCAAAAAAATTCTAATTTCTGAATTACTCGTTTTATTCTTTCGCGTCGCGTTGCTAAGTCGACCACTGAAGATTTTGTTCATATCTTAGCACTTTTTCACAAATTACCATCGTATTCATTGTTTGTTCAGTTGCTGGCTAGTTCAGTAGACAATTGGTCTTGCTTCTTGACATATCATTTCCCTCAAATAAAGATGTCAAGTAATAGTCTCTTCATGTGAATACAAACTCAAAAAATTGCAGTTCACTCTAATATAATTATTTGTGAAAGATGGTGATGTTCTCCGTTCGAAAAAATCATTTTAAATTTTTTTGGTATTTTCCAAGGTATGTATTTCAATGTGAAAACTAGCCGTCCCACGTTTTTGTAGTACAAAAGGCACACAACCATATCAGGTGTGCACCTAGCGTGCAACCATCACAGTTTTAACTATCATAAATAGGTAATAAATGTTTGTTATATGCAAATTCCATGTCTTTATTATTTTGCATAATTTACAATTTTTTTTAAATACAGTTTTGTCATCGAGTCTGTTGTTCATGGGTCCCGTTCGCCAACGATCTCATTTTTAAAAACACTTCCACATATGAATTAAGCTAGATCTCTGAATTTTCCGTTACTCTCTGAATTCGCTGCTACTCTCTGAATTTACTGCTACTTGCGGAATTCATTGCTACCCTCTGAATTTATTGCTACTCTCTGAATTTACTGCTACACCTTGAATTTGCTGCTAGATGTCATAAATGAAGCATTTTTGGGTTTGAACATGAAATAAAATTTTGAACTTTTGCGTCTGTACATACATTACCGTATGTACGTATTTTAAGGTAAGTACGTATGTATATTCATATCCTAACTATAGTGCCGTTCAAAATTAAGGAACAAATAGCAAAACTTCCAAATTTTCAAAAAATGGGAATTAATTTTTTTGAAATTTTCACTAATTGTAGACAGTTATTGAACTATTTCTAAAATTTTTATGTTTCCTAAATAATATCACTATAGTTATTTAATATTTACTTACTGTCTGAGGTTCCTATATTCAGAAACAAAATTTTAAAAATGTATGAAAATTTAGGAATAAACCGTTTGTTCATAACAGAGAGAAAGAATATATGTTAATGCTACTTATCATCACTGCAATATTTGTAACCATGTCAAAACGAATCAAAGTTGATGCAGCTGTTGATTAAAGCAGAAATTGTAAAATTCCAAATGGAAAATCAGGCAATTGAACTCATTGCTAAACGTATAAATCGTTCCTTAAGTGTTGTGAGCCGAATTCTAAAACTTTATAATGAAACTGGTAGGGTAACTACTACAAAAAATCTGTGGGTAGACTAAGGACAACTACAGTGAGAGAAAACAGGGTTATGCAACGCCTAGTATTAAAAGACCGATTTTTAACTGCGAGAAAATTTTTTATTCAAATTAAAGATGGTACAAATGTTTCACGACAAACTTTGTTCAGGCGCTTGCATGATATGGGCCTTTATGCAAGAACTCCCCTGAAAAAGCCATTGATAAGTAAAAAGAATCAGGCCGCTCGATTAACCTTTTTAAAGAAACATGTCAGTTGGTCAAAAGACGGAACAAAGCATTTTTAAGTGGTGAATCTAAATTTGATATATTTGGTAGCGATGGTAAACAGTTTTTAAGCAGAAGAATTGGTGAATGTTTAAAATTCAACTGTATAAAAAATAAAGTTTGCTGGAGGAAGCGTGATGGTTTATGGTATGATATTAGGCCAGGGTACATAACCTATTGTGCGTTTAAACGCTAGAGTTAAATGCCGTTGTTTACCAGAATGTGTTAGAACAACATGTTTAGCCAGTTTTACAAAATTCTGGAACTGATGCTCTTGTTTTCATGCAGGATAATGTTCACTGCATCCCTGCCACAAGGCAAAGCTCGTTATCGGCTATCTTAAGAATCAAGCAGTAGAGGTTATGGACTGGCCTCCTCGGAGTCCCGACATGAATCTAATAGAAAACCTAAGGAAGACTCTAGGACAGCATCTTATGGCGAGAAATCCAATAACAGTTGAAGATTTGTGGCTAATATCACAACAGGAATGGGTCAAAATTACAGTTGCTGAATCTCAAGATTTGCTAAAATCCTGCGTTCAGATACGCTGCAGTGATTGAACACAAAGGTCGCAGTACTAAATATTAAAAAACTATCCGTGATTTGTTTTGTAATCGCAAAACGTTATTTTGTTCCTTAATTTTGGATACTCAAACAGTAATAGAATGTTAATTATCTATGGCAGTATTGTTTAGGTAGTCTGAAACTTGGGGAAATAGTTAAAACACTGTATGTCTACATTCAGTGAAAATTTCAAAATTATTGATTCACATCATTTGGATACTTGGGAGTTTTTGTATTTGTTCCTTAATTTTGGATTGCATTGTGCAACACTGCACTGTTGACGCTAATACTACAGACCAAACGTTCTGTTGAACACATTCTACAATGTTCTGTTGAACACATTCTGCAATGTTCTGTCAAACACATTCTACAATGTTCAGTCAAACACATTCTACAATGTTCAGTCAAACACATTCTACAATGTTCTGTCAAACACATTCCACAATGTTCTGTCAAACACATTCTGCAATGTTCTGTCAAACACATTCTACAATGTTCTGTCAAACACATTCCACAATGTTCTGTCAAACACATTCTGCAATGTTCTGTCAAACACATTCTGCAATGTTCAGTCAAACACATTCTACAATGTTCAGTCAAACACATTCTACAATGTTCTGTCAAACACATTCCACAATGTTCTGTCAAACACATTCTGCAATGTTCTGTCAAACACATTCTACAATGTTCTGTCAAACACATTCCACAATGTTCTGTCAAACACATTCTGCAATGTTCTGTCAAACACATTCTGCAATGTTCTGTCAAACACATTCTACAATGTTCTGTTGAATACATTCTAAAATGTTATGTTTAATATATTCTACCATGTTCTGTTGAACGTATTTTGCAATGTTCTGTTGAACACATTCTATAACTTAATGTTCTGTTGAACAAATTCTACAATGTTCTTTAGAATACATTCGGCAATGTTTTACAATATTTTGCAGTGATATTCTATGGTTATCAGTTCTTTCTCTTTTTATCTTTCCCTTTCATTTTTAGCTTCTTCTGTATCTCAGTCTTTTCATGTGTCCTCTGTTTCTTTTTACCTTTTGACATGTTTCCACTTTCCTTTTTTTTATATGTTTCGAATGTGTGAAATTGTTTACAAACACTAAGGTTTTATTTTTATTTTCTTTTTGCTTATTTTGTTGTTACTTATTTACTCATTATTTCTATCTATTTAACTTTTTCCCTCTCTGCTTACTTTTCCTGTACTTTTCATTTTTCCTATCCTCCTACTTTCCTACCTGTTTTTGAACTGTTTGCTCACGTTATTCACATGTTTCCTACTCATTTCCAACTTTTCCTCAATTACTCTGTTTTCATTGAACGCTACTCTTCATTCTGTGCGCTAATTGGCTGATTTCTGAGAAATCTCGCACGTTCGACGAAAAAAATAACGTAAAAGGGAACATTTTGATACAACTTTCCGGACTGCAACGATTCTATTTTCAGTGCTTAAAAGTGCAAAAGTCAAACTTAAAATACCCCGAAAATAAAGCAGGGAAACATACACTGAAGGTGCTATCTCTGTATTCCGCAACATTTGTTTTGAAAATTTTCCCTTCTACGCAGATTTTTCTTCTCATCTAACGTGTAACATTCCCTAGAAATGGGGCAATTAGCACATAAAATGCAGAGTAGGGTAGAATGAAAGGGGCGCTGAATGAGCAATAAAAAGTGAGAGGGGTAGCATAAAGAGAGTCATAGATGCACAAACAGTACTACACAAATTGTCGCTGTATGTTTGGCAAGTTTCCTGCACACAAAAGTCTTGCAATTTCACGTGTTAATTCCACCATCTCATTTGCGTTTGCACGTGCGCGCAGGTGCAACGTGCACGGGCAGTGCAAGAACGGAACGTGCGTGTGCATGGCTGGCTACAACGGCCGTCACTGCACCATCGCTGGGTGCCCTGACGAGTGCGGTGACCGTGCGCACGGCACATGCCTTGCTGACGAGGACGGTCAGTGTTATTCTACTGTCTTAATGAGGATGGTCAGTGTTATTCTGCCATCCTAATGAGGACGGCCAGTGTTATTCTGCTGTATTAATGAGGACGGTCAGTGCTATTCTGCTGTCTTAATGAAGATGGTCCATTCTAACATTGTTAGCCCATTCTTACCTGCAGTTGTACGTGCTGCTAGAGTAGTAGCGAAAACTAAGTACTTGGTACACAGTGTGCCGGGAAGGAACTCAGTAGCGTCTGGAGAGGGTATTTGTAAACTGTCGCCCGTATTCTTGATGAGTTATATGCGTCAGTACTCGTAATTATTGGGACTCAGTCTTCTGCATTAATGAGAATGAGTGATGGTGCTAGCACTAATGGGGGAGCAATCTTCTTGCCTAACGAGGAATGTGATGGTATTAACACTAACGAGGAATGTAATAGTATTAACACTAACGAGGAATGTGATGGTACTAGTACTAATGAGGTGACAGTCTTCTTGCTTAAAGAAAATTTTGACGGTACTAGCACAAATGAGGAACGTGATAGTACTAACAAGATTCAGGAATGTGATAGTGCTAACAAGATTGAAGAATGTGGTGGTGCTAGCACTAATGAGGAATGTGATGGTTCTAGCACTAATGAGGAATGTGATGGTACTAGCGAAATTGAAGGAATAGGTTGAAATTGGTCTACGCGGCCCATGACTGATCCAATTATGTACAACCCAGGAGCGGGCTCTGAATGCTGCACCTCTTGTTCTTTGCTACGTTTTTTATAAAGAAAAGTAGGAGATTAATACGCGGTACATTGAGCATCTCAAATAAGTATTTCAAGTGCTGACCAAAAAAATGGTTTACTCACCAGAATATTATTCAAGTATTGTCAGTTAAGCAGCACTAGTTTTGGCCAAATAAATACTTGAAGTCGAGAGAAAAGCAATAGGTTTGATCACCTGAATTTTATTTGTTTATGATTTTGCGTAACTTGAGCAGGGTCGTGGTACTGCCATTGTGAGGAAGGCTGGGACGGCGATGACTGTTCTGTGCAACTTGAAATGATATGTGATGATGGCATCGACAATGATAATGGTGAGTCCCTACTCCTTTGTGGTGAGTGGCCGCCCCACTTCTTTGTGGTGAGTGGCCTCCCTACTTCTTTG
>VCRD01001562.1:4731-51728 GCA_006783055.1 Trinorchestia longiramus | reverse complement strand
CAAGAAAGATCCACCAGCACAAATGTGATGTGACCAGCGTTGAGTGTGCGGCTGCACTATGTTAAACGTAGCTCCAGATGGACTTGGTCTCTTGGCACTAATGTCAGACCATCTCGTTCCGAATAAGAGGCAAAGTTCTGTAATGACTTAATGCTTAAAAATCTACTTTCATTACACGTTTACATTTCACGTTCCGTAGTTAACGCGCGAATGAAGTCTTGTTTTTCAGCTGCAAATGTGTAGATCTCAAAAAGCAATTATTTATACATTTCACATACATTTATACATCGTGTAATTATTAGACACCTTCAATTGAAGTTCTTGATTTCAAATTAGTGAAATAAATACTGATGGTATGATTGATGTTTAATTCTCAAATGCAGTTACGTTCACAGTTTCAAAAGTAACCCTTTCATAGTCTCCAATGTCATTTAAAAAAGGAAAACATTTATATAGAATGATAGTGTTAAAAACATGTATCTAAAATCTAGAAGATATTTCCAGTTCCGTGAGGTCAATTAAACTGTGTCTCTCAAAGACGGTAACTAATTATTTTCTAACTTGAAAAGTAACTTGTGAGTCTCAAGGTGCCCATCAGTTAGATTCAATTAAAGCTAGAAGTCAATGTTCCTTAACTAAATAATTCGCTCTGTTCCAAACTACTTTCAGTCCCATGAGGTGAACCACTGTGTTTCTGGATGACAGTTAATTCCCATATGTTATTGTTATCTGCTGTATTTTTGTATGACTTTGCTTTATTTCCATCTACAAATGTTTGGATAAAATGTATATTTCTTTCACGTTTTCTCAGTGGCAGTAACTAATATTCCTAGCGACAAATTCTGTTCCTCGCGTGTTGAGACTTTCCTGTTACATATTTATTGTATCAAGCTGGAAAGAAAGTAATGTCATTTTTTCCAGACTCATTTATTGTATTTTAAAAACTTACATGATACAATTTCTAGTCTTTACAATACCGTCCCTCATTTTCTGACTTCTCACGAACGATCAACTAGCTTTTTGATGCCTTCTTCAAAAAAGTTCATGGATTTCGATGAGATAAACAAATCGATGTCATTTTTTAGTCGTTCACCATTTTCATAAATTTCGTTGCTTAAGTGATGCTGCGAAGACCTGAAAAGATGGTAATCAAAAAGAGCAATATCAGGTGAATAAGGTGGGTGAGGTAGAGATGAAAGCAAAGATGAACAGACAGTTAATCATTGGTTTCGTTGAGCATCATTCAAATCGTGAGGAATCCATTGTCTAAGTTTTGAAATCTTTCCTAGTGCATGAAAGCATGAAATTATGGGGGTATGAGTTGTATCGAATTTTTGGACCAATTCTCTGTTGGTTAACTTTGGATTGACTTCAACAGCATCTCTAATGGCTTCTTGATCAATTGATTTTGATCTTCCCAATTTTGGTGGGCCTTAAGGTTGAAATCTCCAGATGAAAATTTTGCAAACTACCGTTGGTATTTTTGATTATTCAAAACATTCCTCCCATCGACAATTCGAACGTTTCTCGCAGCTTCTGCAGAAAAAGTTCCTTTTTGTATTCATAGACTATACAATGTCCCAGATGCTCCTCATTAATATCCATTTCCTGAGGGTAAAGCCAGTAAAAATTGATTTAATATTACTAATTATTGTTCCCGATAGACTTATTTAGATATTAGAACACCAATTTAGTTGGAAATAATTAATTGTATAACTCTTATGAGGCGGTAAAGTAATCAAACAAAAAACGACATTACTTTCTTTCCAACCTGATACTTTTATTTCTTTGAGTTTGTTGTGCTTCCTATGTTTCTGTAAAAGAAGTGCTTGTTTGTTGAAGAGAAGTACCCCTATATGTCATTAATGACACGCGTCCTCGACGCCGGCTCTTCTGCCCCTGACTATAATTAATGAGAGTCCTGGCCATGGATCAAACTGTCTGCCTTGGCTCGTATATAAAGTACGCTCCTCACTCCAGGATTAGTGCGAACTTATTGGATCTTGCGAGTAAATCCCGTAGAGTTTCCGTTCGCCTGCTTTTTTTTTCTTCTCTAAGATAAACCGACTCTTGAAAAATGGTTGATTTTTTCAGCTTTGAAATTTGGTAAAGTCTCTATGGTAACTTCGTAGGTAGGTTCAACATGTCGCTTTCAAATGAAATAGTTATGTTACGGGTTTGAGAAGTTGACTTTTTCCAATCGAAATAAGATCGTTCATTGCATGTTCAGCGTAATTTAAGATGTGAATGAATTACATACATATATACGAAAATATTTTTATTAAATTCCAAAATATTAATTTCAAGCCATTTTATCGCCATTCTCTGTTATCAAATTTTTATTAAATCCCAAATTAAGCTTCTAACATAAGTTCAAAAATTTTGAAAAATTTTGAATGGGAGAAAAAAGTTTCATTAATCAAATATTTTACATAGTTAAAGACGTGGGTGATGTCCTTTCTCTTAACTTCATCAAGATAACAGACAACTTCAATGCTGACTGTGGCATTAAATCAACAAAACTATAGCTGTCTGCTTTACCCGAATATTTTCGAAACTACAGCATTTGCATTAAAAATCGGTTATAGAATCCTAAGTTTAAAACGATCTGGTAACTTTCACGAAGTTCGAAGCCCACCATAGTGCTGAAAAGAATTACATCCTTGGCAGCCATTACGAAGCAGATGATGTCATCAAATGAAGATGTCCCAATAATTTTTTTTTCGAATTCAACAAAAAGTTACGTCGAGTACATTTCTTTACACTGGCACATACGTACTTATATTTTCTGCAATGGTTATATAACATAACTGGATTTTTCCAGCATTTATTGGTTGTATTCACGCTTTTTAAACGTTCGGAACCTTTTTCTCATTTACGCAACTTGTTCACTTATGACTGCTGCGTCGAATGCGTTCACGAAATTATCTCGTTGGACATAATTTTGTTCCTTTTGTCCATTTAACATTGCTTTCATTGTATTAGTCTTTGTTTTTGCCCGATTTAAGTTAAAATTCAAAAATATCTAAGAGATCATTCCTTACAGAGTGCTAGGTGTATAAATAATTCAGAACAAAGATATCCAAAACAGGAAATTTTCTGTGTGTGTTGAAAGTAAGTTTGATCATGGCTCTGTGTGTATGTGTGGCTGTAGGTGTGTGTAGGGTGTGTACGTGCGTGTGTTGGTGTGTGTGGAGGTGTGTGTAGGGTGTGTAGATGCGTGTATTGGTGTGTGTGTAGGTGTGAAACTAAAACAATTCAGAGTTATATGACGACTGTGAAAGTTTAATTGACGCAGTGCGAGTGGTGTGTGTTTTTAACTGTGTGTATAACCAAAGTTATATATTATACTCAAATTATATGATGTTTCTGCCATAGATACATAAGGTCAATGGATGTGACATACGTTATATAGTCTGTAATCATCTAATGCTGCTGCTGTTGTTGCTGTCGTTGTTGGTTTCGTTTATAGTTGCTGTGAATGTACCTTTGTTTCTGCGCTTTGAGCAATATCTTCAAGCAACCTGGTGAAGTGTTTTCAGTTGTAATCTCTGTTCTGTGTGTATACTTGTACCGTTCCTCTCGTGGAAGAGGAGCCCCTTACGTTCCCAAAACTTTAACGAATAAGACTCCTCCACGAGATGTTCTCTTGAAATACAGATTCTTCTGTAAGCCTCTCAAACTAAACTCGTTTCCAACTTTTTTCCTCTACCTTGGCATTGATTTCTCCTATATTAAATCTTAGAATTTTCTGAAGTTATATTGACCTTCCTCCTCAAAGCGTGTCGCCTTTAAACGTTTCGAACTGAACTTTACTTGAAATAACTGAGAACATTGTTATCCTAAAATTGCGTACCTAAACCTCTGATTTTATGTTTCTACTTATGTGCCCACCTTAAATTTTTTTTACCCAATTCGAGGGATTAAATTATATAAATAAATCAAACTTTATAATTTTCGTATCTTTCATTGAACGTTTCTAGTGTCAAACTTATCGTCATTTGTTAGGAAATAAAACCAAAATTGTTATACGAATTGAGAGATGTGTTACACTTTTGTCAATTCTTGAAAACTATCGATTGACCAGAAGTAAAGCAAAATTACTTTGTGCGTCCACAAAAATAAGATGTAAAATAAGGCCATAAACAATTTGGACTTAAGCAAAAAATTGTTGCCCTGTACACCGGTAAGGTCAAGTCAAAGCTCATAACTAAAAGGGATATTAAAATGATGATCTAGCAACTTAAAATAAGTTTTTCAGAGAATAAATGAACGTCCAAAGCAACCTTGACTCTGGTTCACCTAAGCATGTACTAAGTGTCCGTGAGTTCTGGTGTGCTCTGCCTCTCCAGGCTAAACGTTTTTTGAAGTCAAGCTAAAGTACATCAATGCTCACCTTGCACTACTATGTAAGCAAATCAGAGTATTATGCACGCGTTTCAAGAGTCTTCTCTAAAATGAGAGGCATGTGTCATGAAATCCCTTTCTATTAACAGTACTTAGACCTTATCCAAATGACGCCCTTGGTAAATATCCTTTTTCCTCTACAGAATACTTTTTTCTAGATCTACAAAGTACTGTTTGTTTTTCATTATCTGCGATAATCTTCCTGTTTTATTTACTGCGACTAATGAGTAAGTCTGGCATTTAAAACACTCATGCAAAGATATGAATCAACTGGTTCTTATTTGTTTCTTCCTTAAGAATCTACGATGCAGAACTATCACAGATCTTGTAAGTTCTCCAATGAATTTAAAAAGAAACTATTTTCTCCTAATTGCGCCCTAAATTCTATCTTTTAGAAACTCTCGATGTTCAAAATGCATCACATCAAAATGCATCACATCGAAATGCATCACAAATGTAGTATTACTGAATAGTTAAACTTACATTAGTAAAATGTATAAGTGCACAAGCGTTATCTTGATAACAAATTCTGGTTATTCAAGTGAAATTCATTTTCTCTCAAAAATCCACACACATGATAATTGAAGTGCATAGAATTTGTGATACTCTTTTGAGCTGCTAATTATTGAAGGGAAACAAAATTCTTAATCTGTATTAAAGGTTTAGATATCGAGTAAAATTCAAGCTGGTCTTTTTTCTCGTCTTATCAAGTATTTGTCTTCTTATTACTAGAAAAAACTTCATTGTAATCGTACTAGCAGAAATATTTCCACTTGTTAATTGAACAAAATTTAAGTTCCATTCAAAATGGATGTTATTATAAAGTCTGGTATTCCATTACTTGGTCAATTGGTATTCATCTTTTCTAAATCCTTCACTAAGTTCGATTTCCTCCTAGTTTTTCTTCTTCTTCATCATCTTTTCTAAAAAATTTTCTTCATCGTATTTTTCTAGTTCTTCATGTTGCCAGATTTGAGAGTTTGTTTCCTCATTCATCCACAATCAAGATGAAAGAATAGCATATGTTGGCAACTTATCTGTTATCCTTTATTCTTAATATAACAATTTATTCATATATACTAAATACTGGTACTAATGATTTAACGCTTTATTCAAACTCCCCTCTCTCAATAACAACGAAATTTATAATATCAAGTCAGAGCTAAAATAATTTCCCTGTTAAATGATCATCTAACCAACAGTATGCTTTCAGCTTTCCATCTATTCGGATTATGAACTAAGTACTAAGATTTGTATTCAATACATCATCATCGTTTCATCCTAATCCGAGTTTCGGCGACAAATTTTTTCGACCCAAACCACAATCCCTTTGCTATTCCTTCTCATTTCCTGACAATTAACTTTGTCTTCCATGTAATTTTGGCCGATAAACATTTTTCATGCTAGTCTGTGATGAATATTAAACCTGTAGAAACACTTCAGCACATTTCTGAACGAAACAATTTACCAGAAAATCTGTCCCCGTCTTCTTGACATCAGTTTCAGCAATCTTCCTCTCTCTGTGCCTTTCTAACGAAGTTCCATATTGTGCCTCCCTATCTGTACGATATTTTGTATTGGCTGCTCCTTTCAATGTTCCGTATTATTAAAATGGCCGTTCGTTCTCCTCACATGGAACTAACCATGCGACAGCAATACGCAAAGGTGATATACTTTCTTGAATCCATAAGTTTATACCTGAGTTTGTGGAATGAGGTACCAGTGCTATCTGTGTGTGCGTAGGATATTATAAGAGTATGGTAGAGCTTCGAATCGTTCTTTCGGTTCTACACTTTATTTGAATGCAACGCCTTAACCAATTATTTATACGACCATAATAACGGTGTGTATGTATTGTGTTAATCTTTGAATATACTTTCTTCGGTTCGTCTCGTTTGCTTCCAACACTCACGTTTGCTTTGATTTTGCGTCTGAATCGAATTCTATTTATTTAATCGATTAAAACCCGTGGCCTTCTCTTCTGCCTTGTTTGGCTACTTCCATTGAAGTACACTGAAGAAAATTAGCTGGCTTTCATATTGTTATTTAACATGTCCTTATTTTCCGTCTTTGCCAAGTATTCGTTCCCTTTGTTAGTCTCTCTTAAAGAGCATTTTTGTTTGGTTTTGTTGAGTCTCTTAGCATTGCTGGTGTCTGTTGCTGTTGTTATCGATGTTATTATCGCTGTGAGTGTTGTTGATGCTCTTGTTTATGTTGATGTGTTGCTGCCGCTGTGCTCTTCACTCAGTACCTTCCTAAGTTACTGACGTATTCTTCTCTGTATACTTCAGTGTACGCTGGAGCCTCTTTACTCCGAGGTAAGATGGAAAAGTGTCTATTTGAACACACATCCTTACTCCACAAAGCACACACAACACACACCTACACTTAGAACACACATCTACGCTGTCATAGAGCCTTACTACCTATAATAGCTAATAGCTAGAACGCGCTTTTCTAGCTAGTTTTAAAAGGGACTGGTCAGGCCTGAAGTTCATGTTCGTGAGGCTGGATTGCAAGACTCGTTTTTCCTGAAGTGACGTATCCGGACAGTCGTTTTGATATAAATAAATATTCACTTTCTTGGTGAACGCTTGAACCTAAAATTAATTTCATGATGAAATTCATACTCATTCGAACATATTAACTAGCCAATTAAATAGCAATCGTGTAATTTCAGAGTTCTATTAAACACTTTTCTGTTTGGTATTCGACTTTTTGACTATGTAGTTATGTACAATTTTGGAAGGAGTTCGAGACAAATTTATTTCAATTTTATTTGCATAAATTTTTAATTTGAGACTACGGCTGACTTGAATTAAATTTCAATCAGGGAAAACTAAATTTCAAATGCATTTTGATCACAGATTATATAATGGGTCTAGTCGAGACAGACTTTTATGTTCATATGCTGTATTTTTTCATTTGGACCATTCAACGGTTTCCCGAGACATAAATTAATTTTTAGAGTGTTATTGAGTTCGTGTCAAGTATGAAGGACTCAGAATTACTTGAAAAACCTGTCTTACTTACACGGGGTGGGCAGCAAAGACCTTTACGACGTCGAATTTTTCTGCGTACTGGCGACGAACTACACATGACCTGTGTACCACAACACACATTCCACACAACACATTGTATTATGGTTCCTATTTGCCTACAGTTCGTTCCATTGCTGCTTCACTCTCCTTTATATTATTATTATTATTATTATTATTATTATTGGCATCTCTTGTGACCATGGCAGTGGGTATCATAGCTCACATCACCCTTGCTCTGCTTTGCTACGATGACCCACCGTTTTTTATTAATACTACTATTATTATACCTTCTCATGTTTGCTGTTCTTTCATCTCCTAGGATTTGCCAGTCTTTTTTATATATCTCTATTAATAATTATTATTGTTATCCAATCTTAACCAATTTTATATTTCTCTTTCGCATGTACGCGTTCCGCAATTTTTTCCATTTGATGCACATTTTATTGTCGAGTTTATACATCTAAAAATTTTACTCCGTATTCCATACTTTCGATGAGCTTCTTGATTAGTTGATTTATTACACGAATGCTACTTTTTTATGAATATAAATATTACTCTTCTTATTACTTCGACCCTTCCTTTTTGGACGATGCTCTCCTCACAAAGGAGGCTCTGAAGTCTATGTCCTTATTTTTGGACTTCCACTTCTAAGTGTCCATCAAATGTGCATGCTTTAACGACTACACTTGCTCGACAAATACCGGGTCTTCAAGTTGCTTGAACTCACAGTGATGCTCTGCATCTCCGAAAAATGTTTCATTTTCCTTGCTGGGAAACTAGGATATAATAATGCCAATGTGACCAACTCTCTGTTTCCTCTCCAGTCAAAGTTGGCAACATCAAACGTTGAGAATAAATTTTATGCGTCATATAAAATACAACTAGTTAATCTCTCAACTAGTTAATCTCACAACTAGATAATCAAAACGACTTTTTAAACTCAGAACTTTTTAATCTCACAAGTTAATCTCACAACTAGTTACTTTCACTACTAGTTACTCTCACAACTTGTTAATCTCACAACTATTTTATCTCACAATTATCTAATCTCACAACTATTTAATCTCACAACTAGTTAATCAAAACAATTTTTTAATCTCAGAACTTTTCACACGTTAATCTCACAACTAGTTACTCGAATAATTAGTTACTCTCACAACTTGTTAATCTCCCAACTAGCTAATCTCACTACTAATTAATCTCACAACTAGTTAATCTCACTACCAGCTAATCTCACAACTAGCTAATCTCACGACTAGCTAATCTCACAACTAGCTAATCTCCGAACTAGTTACTCTTGCCAGCAAATATCACACTCAATCGGCCGTCTGGTGAGAATGACACTGACCACGATCTTGCGGAAGTCATTTGACTGAGCCGAGACATTTACCATCGAGTGAAACATTAATAACTGTAGGAGCTTTAAATGGAGCATTAGTTATCATGAATGAAAGACAAACCAAACGTTTTCATATTTGTTTAATAGCAGGCAAGGAGTTATTACCGTAGGTGGAGTTGTAAGCAACACCTGCAAATGTGAAAGATTGAGTACATCATTTAGCATTTCTTGCTTCAATTTGTGAGGATTATTTCTGCATTTTTTGTTTCAACTTATTACTGTTTTTACATGTGGGCGAGGTCGATTATAGTAACCTTTTTTGAACTTCTTCAAGTTCGACTTCATGATCAAATACATGGAGCTGAGATACGTACTCTGAACAGTCGCTGCCTATACTCTGAAGAGTCACTTCATATCAACCAATTCTACGTACATGAATTTTTGTCGCTTATGCTGCAACAAAATTACGAAACGTAAAACTCATTTCAAATTTTTCCAATATGATAGAACTGCCTACAACTTCGTGTTTATTAACAAATATATTGTAAACTGAACTTGGAAGTTAAGGTGTTCCCATGATTTAATACCCACAATGTCTTCTGAAATTTGAATGTGAATCTAAGATAAAGATTTCATTCGAATCTCCATAAATTGTATTACTTGTTTGCCATGAAAACTTTTACACACATGCAATCAGAACACGAAAATAGTACTTTCAAAACTATAAAAAAATCATTTACTCTCTTTGTCGACAATTTAACTGTCAAAGGAGCAAAACTAGCGTCAACGCGTGTGGAAGTTAGACTAGCAACGCTCCATGGGATTTTATCACCAAAATTAATGGAAGCAACGTGTGTTTAAGCAAGTATAATTACTCATGCGACTAGAGGAGTCACGAACTTCTTGACAGTTTCCCAATATGCACATTTGTTTTAGAACGTCGTATCAGTTCAGTCTTTAGTTGAAATTGTTTACTCTGTAGCACCTTGGTTTCAGCATCTTATATGAACACTGCCCTAGAGCGCAGCACTTCATTTTGCTCCCAGTGTCTTCAGTTCTTTGATCTCTACTTCTCACACCCCTAGTTTTGTGCCCATTACGTCATGTACTTGTGATGAGAACTTTCTACATCTCTTGCGATATGCCCATACTTTATATACTTGTGATGGGTTAACTTCCTACACATCCAGTGATGTGCCCATTACTTTATATAAGTGTGATGGGGTACACTTCCAACACCTCTAGTGATCTGCCCATTACTTTATGTACTTGTGATAAGATATACTCCTCATACCCCTCGTGATGTTTCCATGACTAGTGTGTTGGGCTGTCAACCCATATCTGCATTCTAAATCGAGTCAAACTTCATTGATTATTCGCACTCCATTGAGTACAATTACACTACTGACTTGTTAGACGCTATTGAGCGATGCAGCACTGCTTAGAATTTTTCTTAAATTAACGGAGTTGTACTACAATAAATAGATTTACACTGTTTAGTTGAGATGTACTCCATTTGATGAAGTTATGCTCCATTTAATGAAGTTGTGTTCCATTTAGTGGAGTTATGCTTCATTTAAAGAAGTTATACTCTATTTAGTAGAGTTATACTCTATTTAGTGGAGTTTCAATTCATTTAGTGGAGCTGTACTCCATTAAGTAAAGTTATACTCCAATACGTAGACCCGCTTCATCTTAAGCGCCACTCGGAACACATTCGCTGCTTCAGTGTCACACATTTATCTTAATTTATTCATATTGCTTCATTAGACGAGCAGTACGTCTTCTCCCACTATTGCAATATTAGCACACTGCAAATTTGATTTTGACGCTCATTTCGATGCCTGATTTTTTTTTGTTTTGCTGATAATCGAGCATTTCGTGCTTTATACAGCCAAATATATATAACACGTGCAAAATATAATTTGTTTTATTTTTAAGTTGCTTCGTGAATTTACGTTGTACGGTTGCGGAAATATAAAGCTGGTTATGATTGCCTTATGAACTTAGAAAATTAATGCGTCGTTATGTCCTGAACTTTCGAATGGAATGAAAACTTCGTTGACAAACGCAATAATTTCTGACAAATATAGAATTCTGTTTGTACTACTGTCACTTCACTCTCCTCATGTATTTTTAGGATTGTATTACTATCACTTCACTATCCTCATGTATTGTCAGGGTTGTATTACTGTCACTTCACTATCCCCATGTATTGTCAGGGTTTATCATGAGTTTTTATCCCTGATTTGTTCGTCTCAAATTCTTTTGATAAATTGGTCTATTTTAGTTGAACAACACTGAAGCGTAGTGAAGCTAATGGACTTAATTGTGTCAATAATTTAAAGCAGTTAGTGATTCCGTTCGATTGCTTTGGGACAGAACGATTCATTGATTTCAGTACATGTTCTTTTCATCCCTGAAAGAGAGAGAAAAATTTACTTGAAGAATGCCCTGTCAAATTGAAAATGATCAGATTTCTCTCTTAGATATTGTAATTCTGCACTATACTGTGCCTTCTGAAGGTAGTCTTCTTCATTCTTTCCCCTTTCATTGTATACATTTTTTTATCTGTGTTGAAATACCGGAGAGTGACTGGTTGTCGTGTGATGGTGTTAGATAAACCTAAGTATTATTGTAAATACTTTATTTTTCATTGAAAGTGTATTTGGCTGTATGCCGTGAACATTAATTTCAAACGCTCCTAGTGCCAACTGTAGAAAACACATCACTATCCTAGCTATGAAGAATGATAAAATTTATGAATTTTTTAGACATGGATCCTATTAAAGAGAAAATTATTGGAGCTCTAACTCAGTTTTCCCTTAATATTAATAGATTTTACATAATGTGTCATACTTTCGAGGGCAAGTTCGCTTAAAATGTGTAAATTCTTTTTATGTATAGCTTATTTGTAATAATTGAAAGTCTAGCTTACGAACGTGTTACGGAGGTAATTCTCAGAATTCTTATAATTGAAATTTTAACTTGCCTGACTCCCAATATTAGTATTTATATATTAATTCATAGTTTTGTTTTCTATTAGAGTTTTTCTAACCTGGTTATTCATCACAGTCAATTTGGAAGTATAGATAATCTACAACCAATCACTTCTCCAGATTTTTCATTCTGCAATCATGATCAGTTATTTATTTGTCAAGTTATTCCAGTGCTTGTTTAGTTCTTCTGTTTAGCCTTTACATGCTCCGAGCGAAGAGATCAATTCTATGATGCAAAGCAGCAAGTTTACGACCTCTGCACTGAACAGTAAAGATCATTGTATTCCTAAGTTGTTTGTGTTCACTGCGAGCAACTAAAATGTAAATTGCATTTTCCTATTGAAGTGAGCTAAAGTAGTTTGCTTTGGAAAAATATTGTAGCTGGGGACTGAAATACAGAGAGTCTCTGGAAGAAAAAATGATGTCCAGAATCTTGAATACTTAAACTATTTTCTACTGTTAAAGCTTGTAGAATTGATCTATACATTTTTCTGTCATTCGATAAACCGTACGGAGCTCCAATATGTCTACAATTCTGCACTTCACCATCTTCTATTTCACCGCTTCCTCTTCGTTGCCACATGTGATCAAACCATTCACTTCACAAACACGAAGTCGGTCACCATCAAATCTGAATTCTTCCTCAAAACAATAAACATCATTGATTTAAAATAGAGACATTTCTAACTATGCATGTGCCTAACCAGAGATATATTGGTACACATCTAAAAAATAAGCCTCTAATACATAGCAGCGTTCATGCAATCATTTGAAATTTCTGTCTCGTAGCATCTCGAGTTTTAACAAGTCCTATACCCTACCAATATAGGTAACTCAAAATGTGTTAGTGAGCTGGCTTAGTATAATTATTCTCAACGCAGTTTGAAAACTTTGTCAAGGATTCGAGTAGACATTCATTCCAGTGTTACTTAATTTCGTATCTTAACTTCTGAGAACGGTATAATACTCATTAAACTACACTATTATTCAGGTCTAGCATGATCATTGAAATACAGGACGCTCGTTTTTTCACTCTTTCATTATTTAGATTTTCATACATCAGGACATAAATAAATTTCTGGTTTTGCAAACTGATTCGCTTGACCAACCACCTTCCGACCTGTGTACATATATGTCTTAACTCTACGGGTTTTCCAAGCCTCGCTTCACATCAAATTGGAAAGCATTGGCTCCACTCATATCTAAAGAACTCGTTTTGCATCGAATATTAGGCTAAAACTGCAATTCCCTACACGGCTTACATCACCAACAGAAAGCTATTCGATTTTCTTGTGAATCTCGACTATTTCTTTTAATAATTGGCCCACCGCTGCCCCCGGCGGTCAACCCTGATGTTTTCTGCTGCGGATCAGCGCTCCATTCCCCTGAAGCGTTCTAAGGCATTTGGTGGACATTTTTCTACACTGTCTTCTTAATTTGCATGCCATCCACTCGGAGATTATCCCATGCATTTTTCTACCACTTTTATTGCAGCTCTTTAGTCCAAAATAACGGCGGTATTTTCCGTGAAGCTCTGCAGCAGGAGACGCGAAGGTCTCAGAGTAAGTGTCGTGAATATCTTCAGTAAATCAGGTAGGCAGCATAGGTTCTTGAACCTCCTAGTCATTATGGTGAAGTACGATTTGTACCAATGATTATTGGCTGCTTTTGACCGTTCTTGTAAATTCATTTTTGGATAACTTCAACTTTTGTGTAATAAAATTGCAGTTGGGAGACTAATTGAAACATGAATACAAAAAATTAATTCGATGTGTCAATGTAACTGCAACATTATTTGCTAGGAATTATTTTTCGAGCAGTTCAAAAATTGAACGATATCCCTCACAAATTTCTTAGCGTTTTAATTTACGATTTTTCTATTGTCCTGTAATTATGGGCAGAAGTGGACATTATTGTCTTGAACCGTGGATCGTTGCTCGAAATCAGATTCGTGTTTTCGTTGCATCTGATGTATTTTATTAAATGAACTTTAAATTCATATCATTACATCATTTCGTGCTTGGAAACCCTATTAGCAACGCCTAGTTCTCAAATTTTCCTCAATAGTAACGCATTAATATGGCTAATAATTTTATTTGATCTCTGATGACGTTCTCTAGTGCTCACTTAGCCCCCGAAAATGTACGTATTGTGGTCATTGTACTCGTACATATATCCTTACAACTTTTCAAAGCCGATGAAGTTCGTATAGAAAACCAGAAAATACAAACATCAATTGAAATACGTCCTGCCAAACTTTTAATCCATTTTTTCATCAAAGTTAAGGAGCGTTTCTACACTGACACTTTTAAAGTGTGTCATCTGATAATATTGCGGGCACACTGAAACTCGTCCCGAACTTGGACTTCTAAAATTTATCTGCGAATGATTAATCTACGTAAATATGGCGAATTAGTTACATCAATTTTTCGTCAATTTTCTCTATGTTTCACGAGTATCAAAAGTGTTTTATAATTCAAAAGGTTAAACATGATATTTATGAAAATAGGTACTTAGTTGCTGCTAACTCTTACTCGCAGACTTGCTCTATCGAAGTGCAAGGATGAAACGATCTACTGAATATTGATGAGCTTTTAGCATTCAAAAATAATGATAATTTTTGTTGCTGTTGGTCTGAAACCTCGTGAGAAACTGTATAGATATTCTTCAGGTATCTATTTTCCTTTATATTACTGGTAAAAGAGTTCAAATAGTCGATTGTGAAAATATTTTCTTCTTATTTTTCGGAAAAGTTGCTGCAGTTTCTCCAAATCATTTGATTATTTTACAATTGAGGAAAAATATTATTTAATGTATCAACAAGTAAAATTGAATATTCATATTGGTGAGCTGGTGTGGTTAGAGCTCAACCTACACCATACAATGAAGGTTTTGTCGACGTGTATGTGTGGCGGAGACGGAAGGCGCCGCACACCTTGGTTTGTAAGTGCACTCCGCTACAAGAGTGAGTACACTCGCATTTCGCCACTGCATTCTGCATGGAAACTTGCCTCAAAAATCTTATTTGCTCTCATTTATGGCATGCTGTATATTTTTTACAAATTTATGGCATGCATTGTGTTTATTTACGGCATGAGATGTATTCATTACTATTCATGGCATGTTTTGTGCTCATTTGCTGCATGCTTTGCATTCTTTACAGATTCGAACGTGCCCTGCGACAGCGCTCTTCGAATCATGGCTCGTTTAAATTGATTTACATTCTATTTCAAATTTTGCATGTTTTCAATACTATTCATATTTGCATGTCATTTTTACCACTTTGTATAACATTCATAGGTTTTCCTTTCTGTGTCATCTGATGCAGAGGGCAATTTGATAAAAAAAAATTGCAAACTTCAAATGATATCAATGGACTCAATGACATTGAAATTTATATTTTAGATTTTTTATATCTTGAAGAATACTCGTATAAATTAATTTTAAAACTGTTATTGTCATAAATGTGATGGAAGGCAGACAAACGTAACTATGCCGTAGTTAAGGGTTCAGTTCTAGGTGGGACTAGTGATACAGATTCTAATTAAACGCTAGTGTCGATACACAGAAATGTTGCAAAATATGACACTGCACTTATATACAGGTTTACACAAATCAAAGGAACCGAAATTTTGTTACTATTCCTTGGTGTCTAGAAAACCTATTGAATGCATAAGATAAATGTTCGGTCTGTTACTGCATACATGAATCAAACATAAATCTATCTTATGCATGCAATTGGTATTTTAAATACCAATGAATAATAATAAAATTCCAGTTTCCTTTTTTGGGGTGACCCTGTACATATCTTAGCGGAGTTCAAAAAAGTGTCAAAATTGTCCATCATATTTTGCTCCGAAAGATCGTTTCAAAGTTTGTATAAAGGAATTTTTATGGGCATAAAGATAGCATGAAGTAACATTATTTTATATAAATGTAGCGAGAAAGGTATTTTTGAAAATATTTGTTCGTATTGGGACACTGAAATTTTGTGTCCGCTCTCGTAATGTTGCATCAATTCAAGTTGGCTTAACAATCTTAGGGCTTATTTGGTTCGATTTGAAAATGAATTTAATGAAACTTTTAAACCGTTTTCTATAGTTTATACTCCTAATATAAGTGCTGAAGATTTCCAATACAGGATTTCATAAGTGAAGAATGATGCTTGAACTACCGTAAATACGAGTATTTCCAATTGAGTTCTTACCAAATTCATGGATCTTAAATTTCTATTGTAATGTTGTTTCTTATCAATTTCACCGTAATATATTCCCGTACAATCTATAATGGTGCAAGCCGTTTTGTGTGATTCAGTGTATTTCTTCATTCATTTAAAAACACGCAATTGAAGTGCCTCACTAAATGCTCCAAATCTTTGCATACAAAACTAAGCACAAAAACGAAGCATTTGAGACAGATTTATTCAATCTGCAGTCGGTTTCATAATTCTCTGAAATGTGAGCTCTGAACAACCCTTAATCTCGGATTGAAATCGTGAATTAATGTATTTGAAGTATGGGAATCATAAATAGTATTTTCTCAAAGTTCATACATACAATTTCTTAAATGTTTGTGCGCTAATGCGCAAAATATTTTTTGATAAACTTTTGAATTTCAGAATTAATTAGCTGAAGTTAAACTTGTTTAAAAATAGTTAAGAAATTGTACAGTAGGCATCTTATATATCAGGTACAGTAGGATAGGAAATATGTATAATATAACAGGCACCTAAAACTCGAAGAAGTAATGTATGAATAATTAAACTTTTAACATCCACAACATCAGAGGGCACATCAAAAATAGCTTAGTTTATGACATCGTATGTAACATCCAAAACATCAGAGGGCATATCATGAAAACCTTAGCTAATGGCATCGGAAATTTGATCCAAATGTGAGTTTGAGGGACGGACAGTAGACATGAAACACTGATCAGTTTTGTGCGCACTATGGTGGTAGTTGGCAGGCTCTCTACCCTCTTGCAGACGTGCCTCTGTGATTCGTGGTCGAGTGGTCACACGAGCTGGTAGAGGCGTCATCGGAGTCAGGGTGACGACCAGCGATAAGAACGTCGGTGCCACGACCTCCAGACGTGACGGGTGGTTTGACCTGATGGTGAACGGTGGCGGTGCTGTCACCCTCCTTCTCGGACGACCAGTCTTCCAGCCTAAAGAGGTGACTATTCTTTCTTCCCGTGTTTTTTGTTTTTAAATTAGTTCATTTACGTGGTAAGAGTGTCTTTAAAGAGGGCATCATCAGTTAGACGCTAGAACTTTCTCCTCATTCTTCTGTTTTATTTGTTTTGATGCTTGCAATATCGGTATTTCACGGAATACGTTAGCTAGCTTATGAGAGTATTAGTGTGAAGTCGAATTAAAAGTCGATTGATTTGGACCTTTAACTGCTTTTAGCTTCCCTGGTCTTCTCTATCTCTACTTTTGACAGTAAAATACTTTATTTAGAGGGGACCCAACTGGACCTCTAACACAATATGTTCAATTATGAACTCGAGATAGTTCAATAATTCAGTCAATCTCATCATTTGAAATAAATGGAATCTCATCATTTTATGTAAATTGATCTCATCAGTTTAGGTGAATTAGATCTCATTACATTAGATATCATCCTTTTCGATGAATTAGATCTCATTACATTGGGTCTCTTCATGCAAGGTTACATTGGATCGCGAGAGATCTTATATTGCATCATCCAAAAAATTATTACTGTCCTGGTCATGACAGCACACAGGGTTTTGCCTAGGTTGTTTGTTGCAACACAGTCCTTATATATGCTGCAACGCAATGCAATTTTGTCGGAATCTGTCTTCAGGTCTACATTTTTCAGAGAGTCAAAAATTTTCAACTGCTATTTGTAACGTAGATGACGATCGTGAATATATATCTGATAACCGTTATACGGAATTTTATTATCATTATTATTATTTAATAGTTCTGTCTATACGTACTTCAAAGACACTGATTCCACCCTGCATTTAGAACTTAAATGGCGATGTACATTCCTGCACATTTCAAATTCTATGTTCTATGAGTAATTTAAAAAAAAAATACGTTCCTAAATTAACTCACCTTTTTATTTTCTTAACATTTTTATCATTTGATCCACAGATCCGAGTGATGGTACCGTGGAACGAAGTCGTGGTGCTGGACGACATCATCATGCACGTGAATGCTGCACAAGAGAACACTGCGATGTCGGCAGACCGAAGTTTCATTACCAACACAGCGGGTGACCGCAAGCCTTGTCCTGAACACGACTACGACTTGTTGCGACCTGTCGTCATGGTCACGTCTTTGTTGGGGGTCAAGGGCGACTGCCCCGACGATGATGCTGTCCTCGTCGAAACCCAAGCTGTCCAAGAGTCTGTCAAAATCCCCGGGACCGATCTCTACTTGATTTATCATTCTTCTCGGTGCGGGTTATTCATAAGTTTCATTCCAATCTATTATGTATATCAAGCTTTCTCGCTGTGAATTTTACCTTTGATCCGGATGTTCCTTTCAAATCTTTAGGGTCTGATCATGATGTTCCCTGAAACAACTCAGCCCGTCTCGATGTATCAGAGAGACTCATCTATCTGGCCCCAATAGATGGCATATGCTAGGTGTAAGGTCTTTGTTTGCAATCGAGTGCTTTATCTTCAATTATTCACTTCACACATTTAGTGTCTTTGTATGCGACTGTGATTGGGCATGAGCATTTTGTTCGTGAAAACTTGGTCTACAAATGTTTTCTTGTAAGTCCCTAATTTGACGAGAACTTGTGGATGTTTCATTGAAGAATTCTTCGTTCCAATACGACAAAATGTTTGATACGAAATATTCACTCCACTGGAAGTACCGGACTTTGTTTTTTCTGAGTTTAAATTTCATTTTAAAACTCGATAGATCAGTCAGCTTTAAGAAGCCTGTTTCAAAACGTATAACCTGAATTATTTTTTATCCAATGTCATGGCCACTTTATTCCTCGTGTTTGTAACGCGTATTTTGTGTTTCTGTTTTTCCGAATATGCAAATTATAAGCAGCATGCACATATGATTTTCAGCGTATGTATCTTTACTACATTCTATTTGAAAACGCGACTACTTCCCTTTCTTCGTGTCTATAAGCTAGCTAAAGTTGGTTGACCAATCCAAAGAACTCTACTACTTCATGTAATATAAACTATCACTAACCCTGTTGTGTTATACCTAGTGTGGCATGTGAGTTACGTGACCATAACTAACCTGCGTCCAGTGTGACATGTGAACTATATGAACATCAGTAACATACATCTAGGGTTACATGTGAGTTATGTGAACATTGCTAATTTACCTCCTATGAGGCAAGTGAGTTATGTGAACATTACTAATTTACGCCCAATGAGGTATGCGATTTAGGTAAACATTGCTATTTTACGCCCAATATTACATTTCATGCGAGTCATGTAAACATTACTAAATTTACGCCCAATGAGGCATGTGAACATTACTAGCATTCATCACTTCGTCCTCAGGGCTCGTGGATATCAGTCAACAATTCGGATCCAGCTTACGCCAGACACAATCCCGTCGTCACTCCGCCGTGTGCACCTACGGATCATGCTGGAGGGACTTCTGCACACGAAGATCTTTGAGGCAGATCCTGGCATCAAGTACACTTACTCCTGGAACAGACAAAACGTTTACAAGTGAGCATTACTTTCAGTACATAACTGTCACTGAATGTAGCGACCACCGTCGTGACTGTAGGTATACCTACGAGTCAAGGACTACTATAAACAGGACGTGCACCGCCATATAACTGACTACGCTAGCGGAGGCCATTGCATTCTTAGTAACATAACATTTTATATTGGACAAATTGATAAAAAATTACTTCTTTAAAGCAATAGAAAGGATAATAAGGTTTGATAGTGAATTTTAAATCGTTCAAAGCACTGTAATACTTTGAAATACCAATTTTAGCCGGATTTTCCTCTATCAAGCACTTGTTCTGAGCGTAAATTTCATGAGAGACTACATTTCTGCCCTCAGTCTTGTGACTAACACATGATACATCCGTGTATTTAATTGAGGCTTGGAGTTGTGAAGCGTAACAATTTGTTCGCGACAAATCAAGTTTACACATTTATTTATGTACCAGGTAGTTTTCGTGGAAATTCCACGGTTTAAAAGTGATAAATCAAGGATCTGTGAAATAAAATACATTTTTCAGTTTTACCCGTGGTACTATTCGAACCTGAATATTTTTCAGGAATATATTCAGAACTTTCATTCTGTATCTTATCTACCAATAACACGTGCTAGATAGTGTCCGTGGGAATTCCACCGTTTAAAAGTGATAAAATTTAGGATTCATGAAATAAAAAACATTTTTCAGTTTTGCACTTGATACTATCAGAACCTGAATATTTTTTATGAATGTACACAGAACTTTCATTCTGTGTCTTCTGTACCGATAACACGGCCGTTTAGGAGAAGGCTAATAACGGGAAAAATGGCGTATTTTATTGTAATCCGGCGCCAGTTGCATCCACAATACAATGCTTATAATACATGTATACCAGTTCTGATTTCGGTTCAAAAATTTTTCTTCAGTAAGAGATAGGAAATAGAATAGAATAAGGCAATAGAAACGAGCTGTTTGGCACATTCTTGGGTTGATACCAAAGTCCCATGCAGCAATGAGACAGACACACACAAATAGAGAGAGAGATGGAGATATACACTGTGTATTATATATGTAAATGAAGTGATTTATTTATTAATTGATTGATTAGTTTATTTGTAAATTCATTTGTTTACGTATTTATTTCTTTATTTATTTATTAGCGTTTGTCAAACATCCAAGTATTTTCCTATTCAATGATTCAACAAACAAACAATCTTTATTTCCAATCGAGTACACAGTACATAGACATTAGTACATTGGTTTTTCAAATTCTTAAGGTTAACATTCTAAGAGTAAGGGTGATGGTGAGCTCCATGCGACGATCCCGGGAGGTTGATGGGTGTCTTCATGGGCGGGGAGTTGAGTGCTTAGCGGGTTGAGTGCACGGCGCGGCGTACGAGAAACAACTCGTGTCCATGGCCGGGTTCGAACCCGCGGTTTTTCTACATGAAGCAGAGACCCGATACAGAACACGGGCCGCAAACCACTCGACCACGGTGGCTGCAAAAATATAAATTTTGCCGTTCATGTAAAAATTTTAATCATATTCTTCATGATTTAACCGAGTCGTTAGAGCAGGCAGAAATGAGACTGTTATCTCATATGAGGGAAGGTTTGATACCTTGCTTCTGGTGAGCGATCTATTCTTTAGGGTATAGGCATAGGGTCTGAAAAACAAAGGAAAATTTTTCAGAAGCTTGCACTTCACTTAGATTATACAGTACGCTTACTCAAGAGAGAGATTCAGTTGCACCTGTTAAAGAAAACCGGTATAATTGTTGATTTCGTTTTACTCCGTCCATTTTATGTAAGGAAAACATAAATTAAATCAATAAAAAAGAGGTTTTAATTTACGTTTTTGATGTGAAAATGGGTGCTTACATCTTTATGTAGTTATGTGCCCAATAAATAATTATGACTTCGCGATAAGTGCAACATGAGCGGTCGTGCAGAATCCCGGAAACAAAAGCACGTTGGAAGCGTCTGTCCAGTAGCTCTCCATTTCCATAAATTAAAAAATAAATTCTACCTGCTCTTATTCTTCTATTTCTTGCATGATTCTCTGGAATCAATACGATTTGTTCATCAATTTCTTTAGTAAGAAAAAACTGAATTGCGTTCACTGGATAATAAAAAACGTAGAAAGAACTATAGTAGTATTCTACATTTGTCGTGCATAAATATTTACTAATACACTTTTATGAACTTAATACGCTTATTATATAATTATTGAGCAAGACTGCCAACAGACTTGGTGAAAAAATCTAAACGAGTAGTTACTACCAATTAGATGCTTTTGAATAGTATGTGATATTTGTAAGAAGTTATTAACAGGACGCTATTGCACTGCCGCAATAACCATGAACTCGTGAACATCATGCAAGAAATTTTGTAATGGAAGAATAAACATTACTCCGAGCTAGAACGAATCAGTCATCGCTTTAAAAACAATTAAATCGTGTCCTACTTATTATACATTTTATTCAGGGAATTATTTATTTTAGTTAATATTCAAAATTTAAAATATTTATCTAAAGAATGTTGTTGAGCCTAGTGCAGCAAGTAGGGTAAAATTAAGTAGATTATAACTTCGTAATAAGTAGTGGCTGCATCATAAACGCAAAAATGTGTCTCTGTTCCTAACGTGTATTGAAAAGAATAATTTTATATTGAATAGTTGTTTTCAGTTCACATCAGCCCAAGAAATTCACTGCAGAAGGAAGTTGCTGATTGACGGTGGTGTAATTACACTGGACGATTTATTTATGTTGAGGGATATTAATTACTAACATCATGGTAAGTTAGAAGTACTGAATAATAATATAAAATATTAGAAATCAAAAAAAGGCTGAAATGATAACGCAATTATCTTAATTTACGTGATATTGATAGTTTTACATATGTGTAATCATTTCATTTCCAAAAAACTTTTATGGGTCTAAAATTTCATCTTCATGTCACGAGTGATAAGAAAAATAAAATTGCATGCCAATACCACAGTCAGATGGAAGATAAATGAAGAGTGTATGAATGTGCAATACATGCATGCAATATACATGAACACTATGTACGAGTACATGAATACAGCATACGCAAATACAGTATACATGGATATATAATAGTATCATAGGCCGGTTTCTGAGCAACTTGTGTTCTTTGGGTCCAAACTACTAAAAAATACAATAAATGTGATGAACATCTCGCCAAGTCCCCAGTCAAAATCAATCACGTCTTGTCTGTACTAGTCTATATGATGACTAGTGTTTCAAAGGCAATGTCGTTTTCTCAGCTCTATAACACGCATTTTTCTACGCTTTCAACCTCAATCTTATTTTTTCAGTTGTGAAGCTTAATGTTGTAAAAAGTTATTACTAGAACAGGGGAAGTCGTAAAAAGGTATTTCTTTTGTAGTCAGTGTCCTAAAAAGTAATTACCTAACAGGCAGTGTTGTAAACACTCATTGCTTGAACAGACAAGGCGTGTACGGGAAGACTACTGCCCGCGTATCTGTGGGATACGAGCATGATAACTGCGACCTGGTCCTGTGGGAACATCAGACTGTACACGTAGCTGCCAAGTACCTCACCATCTCCGCCGTGGGTGACTTCAACATCCATGTTCACCACAGCTACAACTTCAACCAAGGTATGTTGAAGCGGCGTGTTCAACATCCATGTTCACCACAGCTACAACTTCAACCAAGGTTTGTTGAAGCGGCGTGTGCAACATTCATGTTTACCACAGTTACAACTTCAACTAAGGTGTTTTGAGTGGCAGGTTCCTATTGTAGTCTAAAATACTGGACCTGACGGAATTAATGATACTGTGACTTTTTCATCAAGATACTTGTGATGAACTTTGCCTTGTCATTTTTTCCTACTGGCTTTAGCTTGTAATGCCAATTGCAGCATACTGAATGTAAGAACAGTGGCACCATCGAATGCGCAATAGGGTTCGTTATCATGATTTCAGGAATTCATATCGGTTATTAGAGGGATTTCAAGACAACATTTATGCTATCAGCAATACAATTGAGGTACTAATAAAACGTTTCTTTATTCTTGCCCAGCAAATACGTTTTATGTCTCGTTGCTTGCAACTTTTACAATTTCCTTCATCCGATCCTTGTTTTTAATTGTAGCGGCAAAAGTTATAGTTTTAATTCTCGTACAGGTATGTTTAGTTGCTATGCTGGTTTTATTTTTTCAGGATTCCAATACTGCTAAAATTCGAGACTCTCTTTAGCTTACTAATATAAATAACATTTAATACGATTCAAGGCTTGTTCGAGGAAGCATGAGGTTTTTCTAGTATGGAAAAGTATTGCTATTCTTATTACCATTACAACCTTTTTATAATTTGAGTCGGTAACTTTTCAAACGAAGAACATTTTTATATCCTTGATTCTAGCCTTCTTCAATCTATTTAATTACTTCCCTTGTCTCAAAGTTATCCTACCTACATCACTTTTCTTTATTACTCTACATGTCATGTTCTGCCAAATGCATCCATGTTCTTTAGAAAAAGAAATTCATAGTATCACCTCCTGCAGGCATTCTACAGCGGGGCGATGGTTCGAACAAAGAGCTCGCTCAGGGCAGCCGTTTGGTGACGACGCTGCTGGGGACTGGGGAACAACGGGACGTGGGTTGCGACTCCCAGTGCAACGGACGAGCCAACACGTCCCCTCTGCTGTCCCCCTCGTGCCTCGCCGCCGCACCCAACGGCTCTCTCTTCGTCGGCGACTTCAACCTCATCAGGAAGGTCACTCCCGATGGACAAGTTATGACCGTCGCCAAACTCAAGTGAGCATCAATCTATCTGAAGCTTAGCTCTCTATAAGAAGTTTTTTCTTAACCCTGCGCATGGTTATATTTTCAGTTGTAAAACTAAAAAACTTTTCCTCAATGTACATCAAGAACTTTCCTTTTCTCATGATATTTTTTTTAATTAAGAAACGCAAATTTTGTGAATTATTAATTCTGCCAGTTTAAACTTAATTTGAATTTTTTCTACCGCTTCATTTTTTAACTGTTTTCATGTTACGTAGTCATTATTTTTGAGCGACTCTCTACCTTTGTGGATCCTTTTATCGTGCTTCATTCTCGTCACTATTTTTATTTTGCGTAGTTCATTATTTCTCGTAACTTAATAATCATGACATTCTCTAACACAACAGCGAGACCAGAGTGTCATACCGCTACCACATCACCGTCTCGCCCTTGGATGGGTCGGTGTTCGTGAGTGACCCAGAGGCTCACCAGGTGCTCAAGCTGCGCTTCACAGACGGCGTACGTGACCCTTCATACAACACGGTGGTGTACGCAGGCTCAGGGCAGAGGTGTCTGCCGGGAGACAGAGCAAAGTGTGGTGACGGGGGCAACGCACTCCACGCTAGGCTCTCGTACCCAAAAGGTTATTGAATTTGTCAGTCTCTTTTACGCTCAAAATCGCTTTGGCTTGTTGATCGCTGCACCCTTCCGGCTGCATGAATGGATATAGACTGTATGTACAGGTGACCTGTAGATGTTATCTAAACTCGTAGGTTTAATTTATTTTGTAATTTAATTATACCATTACTCAGGCTCGATTTGTGCAAATCGAACCGATTCAAGCTTTTTAAATCGAAAAGAATGGTGAAAAGTTTGACCAAGACCAAACAAATTATTATGTCAATTTTTTGTATATTTATCAAATTACAGATCCATTTAAAACGTTCAGAAAAACCTGGTTCCCATTCTAGAAATTCAAATGTATCGTCTTTCACTTTTTCTTTTAAATTTTGCGTCAAAGAACTGACGGACTTCCAATATTTATTCTTTCCCTTGAACATAAATTTTTCACATCAGACATTCGTTAGCTTCATCTGACTGAGACCAGAAATAGAAACTAGCCATGCCTTGCTTAGATTTCTGAATGTATTTATATAAATTCAGTGCGGGTAAAGGGTTGTTCTTCTAAAAACGAAAAAGATAACGAATACGCCTTCTTAAATGAACGTAATAAAACTTTATGTTAATTTATCTAAAAGTTTACTACATTTTTGACAGAGTTCCCTAATTTAGGGACAAAGAGTTCACTAATTTGGAGGTTAAGAGTTTTGAGATTCACAAGTTTAGAGACCTAAAGTCCATTAATTTGGGGGCCAAGAGTTCACTAATTTTGAGACCAAGGTTCACTAGTTCTGAAACCTAAAGTTCACTCATTTTGAGACCGAAATTTTGCTAATTTTACGGTCAAAATTTCACTCGTTTTGCAACCAGGTATTCGCCAATTTGGAGACCAAGAGTTTATCTGTTTTGAAACCTAAAGATCACTGATTTTGAGGCAAATTTTTCAAGTTCGTTACCGTTTTGGTGTCAGGTCTGGCGATGTCAGCGAACGGCGACTTGTACATTGCTGATGGCACAAACATCCGTGTGGTGACCTCGGCGGGTAGCATCCACACCGTGCTGGGGGGTCATGAACACCGGTGAGCAAATATTTATGCAGGACTAACTTTGAGGCCTGGAGGTCATCAACACTAGTGCTTAACCCTTTCAGTACCAAATTAATTGGGAAGATTTACAGAACTGCCACGCATATATTTAAAGGCCTATGCAGGACTAACTTTGAGGCCTGGAGGTCATCAACACCAGTGCTTAAAGGCTTATGCAGGACTAACTTTGAGGCCTGGAGGTCATCAACACCAGTGCTTAAAGCCTTATGCAGGACTAACTTTGAGGCCTGGAGGTCATCAACACCAGTGCTTAAAGCCTTATGCAGGACTAACTTTGAGGCCTGGAGGTCATCAACACCAGTGCGTAAAAGCTTATGCTGGACTAATTTTGTAAGCCTGGAGGTCATGAACACCAGTGCATAAAAGCTTATGCAGGACTAACTTGGTAAGCCTGGGAGTCATGAACACTGGTGTGCAAAGATTTATGCTGGACTAACTTTCTGAGCCGTGTACACCAAAGTATTTATCGTATTCAAAACTGTTTCGGTTTACTAGTCCACTAACGCGTGAGAGCACATACATTATTGCCGTTGACCGGTATAGAAATGAACGATAAATAGTAGCTGAAACAAGTCGAATATCAACACATAAGTTTATTCTATGACCAAAATTTAGGATGATTCACCTATTAATACAATTTTGCTGCCTGAATTTCAAATGACTTAACTGCTCGCTCAAATTTACGACTACAATTTCATTACAACAACTTCAGTACCGCAATTTTGTGATTATAATTTCGGGGGATTTAACTAGTCTCGCAATTTCGATGGAATGCACCTAGTCCAGTATGACATCACTGAAGTTTGATGCCTGCACAGCTCCCACTGGTCACCGGTGCCCTGCAACGGCACCATCGAACGGGAGCAGCTGCGACTCCGCTGGCCCACCGAGCTGGCCATCTCTCCCCTCGACGGATCCCTGCACGTACTCGACGACCACCTCGTCCTGCGCCTCACACCAGACAACCGTGTCCAGGTCTGTTGGGAAGCGGTCAACGGTCTGAGTGAGATCACTGTCTAGTGTGACTTCTCTGTCTGGTGTGACTTCTCTCTCTGGTGTGACTTCTCTGTCTGGTGTGACTTCTCTGTCCGGTGTGACTTCTCTGTCCGGTGTGACTTTCCTATCCGGTGTGACTTTCCTGCCCGGTGTGACTTTCCTGCCCGGTGTGACTTTCCTGCCCGGTGTGACTTTCCTGCCCGGTGTGACTTCTCTGCCCTGTGTGACTTTCCTGTCTGGTGTAACTTCCATGTCCTGTGTGACTCTCGTGTCCGGTGTCTCTTTTCTGTCTGATGTATCTTTCCTAGCCGGTGACATTTCTGTCCAGTGAACATGACTTCTTGTTCGGAATCATTGTAAGACCTTAAATGCAAATAAAATTTCAGATCATGTTGATGCCTATGCAAAAAAATTATCAATGCACTATGTTTGAAGCAAGCCTCGCGACACCTTGCTTTCCCCTGCGGAGGATTTGGCTGTTCTAGGTCGTTTTCAATGCCTGAATTACATAAAATTTTCCTTGATGAGGCTCGCTAAAATTACAATAATACAGAGTGGCTCAGAAGTCACTGAGTGGGCTTCAGTTTTTGATAACTTTAGTAAGATAGTTTAATAACTTCGATGTGTTGCCCTGGCTGTATTTTTCCACTATTAACTTCTCCGATCGAATTCATATAATCCCTTGGAAGAAAAAGTTGATAAAAATTAAAAAGTTGTGACCCCTCAGACACTAATAGCTTATTGTATATACCTATATATCTTCAGGTTATGATAACATGAATCTGTAATAGTTCTAAGATAGTTTCCAACTGTTTACTTAGCCTGCATATTAATACCTTTCATCTTGAGTATTGAAAATGAATGTAAAACTGCTTCTCTAATCAACGAAGTTCAGGGTTACTGTTTATGGTCTCCTAAAAAATTGACCTACATTTCACTTTACTTCCGCCCAGATCGTGACGGGTCGTCCTCTCCACTGCCCCAGCCCCCCAGCTGACTCCCCTCACATGTCCAGAGCTGCCCTCCTCCTCGCGCCGCAGTCCATCGCGTTCTCACTCAAAGGTCTCATGTTCTCACATGATTTTCTCACTCAAAGGTCTCATGTTCTCACATGATTTTCTCACTCAAAGGTCTCATGTTCTCACATGATTTTCTCACCCAAAGGTCTCATGTTCTCACATGATTTTCTCACTCAAAGGTCTCATGTTCTCACATCATTTTCTCACTCAAAAGTCTCATGTTCTCACATGATTTTCTCACCCAAAGGTCTCATGTTCTCACATGATTTTCTCACTCAAAGGTCTCATGTTCTCACATCATTTTCTCACTCAAAGGTCTCATGTTCTCACATCATTTTCTCACTCAAAGGTCTCATATTCTCACATGATTTTCTCACTCAAAGGTCTCATGTTCTCACATGATTTTCTCACTCAAAAGGTACCATGTTCTCACGTAATTTTGTACACTCATTCTCACATGAGTTTCCATTCCTATTTTTACACGAGTTTCCATTTACTTCTCTATTAGTAGTTCACATCCCTAAGTTTTGTGCTCCTAACATAACGTTCAGAATGCCTTCTTTGTTCGTAAATTTGTACAGCTGCAGGCACGTGTGCTGTTTCGAAAGTCCGGGGAAAAATTCTAAATGACTTCCGAAAAAATTTTCAGTCTAAAGGATAGACTGAATCAAGGGTCCATCACGGGACGGATTGATTTAAGGGCTCGTTACGCGACGGATTGATTTAAGGGCTCGCCACGAAAGTGATTGATTAAAGGAGCCATCATAGAAATAATTTAAGAGCCCAACACGGGATGGATTGATTTAGGGAACTGCGCAAGCGACAGATCTTAGTGTGCATGCCCAAGTTCCTGAGACGAGCACCCCTAACGTACACGTCCTGCTAAAAACCTAGTGAACAACTAAGTCGTTCACAACGTGTTCTTTTGTTTTTTCATCAACCTTGTCTAAATTTATTCTTAATCATCAGGTGACTTGTACGTGGCAGAGAGCGACACTCAGAGGATCAACCGCATTCGCGTAATTTCAACAGACGGCCATATTTCAACATTTGCTGGAGCCGAGACTCGGTGTAACTGCCGAGACCCATCTTGCTTCTGCCATGCTCACGAGAATGTGTTAGCCACAAACGCTGTTTTTCCATCAATTTCTGCCATCGCCGTCACGCCTGATGATGTGGTTCACATCAGTGACCAAGCTGGTTATCGGGTGCGTTCCATCAAAAGCTTACTGCCGGAGCCCAACAGTAAAGATGAGTACGAAATATTCTCTCCAGATACTCACGAGGTGTACGTTTTCAACAGATTTGGACAGCACGTAAGCACACGTAATGTTGTAACTGACCAAGTAATATACAACTTTACGTACACAGTTAAGTCTCCATCTGGTAAACTGTCCACTGTAATCGACGCAGCTGGGAACCGCATTCAGCTCATGAGGGACGGCAATGGCGAAGTTACATCGATCGAGAATCCTCTGAAGCAGCGTATTCAAGTGAAGCTCAACATGAGGAACCAGCTAGAGGAGCTTGTTGGTCCAGATGGGTACAACATCACTTTTCGATATCACGTCATATCGTGGCTGCTTCTATCGAAGGTTGAAAGAGGTGGGTCGACCTACAGCTACGACTACGACAATGAGGGACGGCTTTCTCGCACTGTGCTGCCTACTGGCCAAGTCATCAGCTTGAACTATGCTCTCAGTGTTCGAGGAGCGCAAGTCACAGTCGCAAGAGACGAAAATGAACTCGAAACTACTACAGTCAGAGGCTCCAGTATCACCCACACTGCTGGTGAGCTCATACCTAGTAAAAAGTATACAGTCGTCCATCTATTTCAGCAGGGGGTCGAGGATACATTAATATTTATATGAAAGTAGTGATGATTTCTTGTCACTCAGCTTCTTTTTATCGCTACTTATTACTTATTTATTGTGCCGAAAACTTACTTTACTCGTAAATGAATGAGTGATATTTGAGTAATTAGAGATGCTCTGGTTCCCAAAGTATTCGAATGACATATGATGCTCTCTGACCTAAATCTTAAGTTCTTGTATTCCCTTACTTCTTTATTTAAAATGTGACTCAACTCAAGAACTTGTTATTCATATGGTTTTCGAGCAAATGAACTCGAATGAACTCGTAAATGCTAACCTTTTTTTCATTATATATATATCTAAAACGCATCTGGCGTCATGCGTGTTCTCTAACTTAGCTCGCAATATAAAAACTACTGAACAAGAAAAATTCAAATTTCCACAGTAGACGTCTAACTGTAGTCCAATGCTTATGTTTCATTTTGTTAGATTAAAGGTTCTTGATTGGGCCGCGTAGTCTCCGACTCGCTCTCTGAACCCACCACGATAGAGAATTTGAAGCGGTCCCACGTTTCTACCATTGGGTGCAGTGATTTAATATTCAGGAGCTCAACATCTCTCGATTTATTGGAAATGTCAGTGACAAAAGATAAAAATATTTTCCTTTCATTGCCCATAAAGTTACCCTCCTGATACGTAGCCTGTATGGTGTGGGTCCGCGTTTATTCATAGATAGAAAAATGAAACACCATTTTGAATTATTTTTCTTCTGTGAGTGATGCTTTTTTTTACTGCAATAGGGTTCGTGAGGACGGTGTCGCAAGGCAAAGGTGGTATCGTACGCAAAAGCGCGTGGCACCACGAGGTGAGCCTTCACGAGCGCCCCTTCAAGGTGCTCGAGACCATGAGTCCCACCGCTGCCCAGATGTTCCCTGTCCTCGCCCTCCAGCAGACCAAGATAGACAGCAACACCATCAACTCCTACGAGTGGATCTACTCTTCCTCGTCCATGCCAGTATGTGCAAGTAGTATTATAGTTCAGATACTTCCGGGTCTATGTCAGCCGAGTAGCAATGCTGTTGAATGCAATTGTTTATACTCGTCTTTATTCGCACATTTGGTTGATTTGTACCTCATGTATATGTATTGTTTATTCACTTTTATTGCCTTCCTGCACGCTCCAGTAATTGTGATTCGTGTTGGTTTGTTATTTTTTGAGCATTCAGGTACAGTGGAGTTGAAGAAAGAGTGGAAAGAAAAACTATGTATTTTCAATAAAGTTGATGCATAAAATATGATGTAACGTTGTTTTTTCTAAAGTTGCCCCGGGTTTGTCGAGAAATTTTTATTTTGTGCAAATAGAACGTATATATATTTAATTACAAGCTTCTATGTATAATGCTCACATTACAGTAATGAGATCTCCAACATTCCATACGACGTAAATAGAACTACTTCAGGCTGGTTATTCAGTTGATTATATCGAAAAAATTTCTTCTTCTCAGTGTATTTCTCTGACATTGTACATTCGTAGTATTCCTCAGTCATGCCATCCACTCACAGTCCTTCTACTTCTCCTAACATGTGTATTTAATTGTGCATAGGCAACTGCCGAACTTCACGTCAACAACGCGTCTTTGTTAGTGCTTCGGTACGACAACTTTTCCCACACGGAAGCCTTGTTGTCTCCCTCGGGGGCTTCTCTCCTGAACACCACCTACGACAGGGTGGGTCATGCAACCCTCTACACGCCGAGGTATCCACTTGTTCCTGCCCGAATCGAGCACAACCACTGGGGCAACGTGGTGAAAAGAGAGAGAGGCGAATTGGTTGAACGTTACCAGTACGATAGACAGCTTCGATTGACCACCATCACTCACAGCGACAACTCCACAATGCAATTCGTCTTCTCCGACCGCCACACTAAGGTCAGAGTAATTCATAATTGTCTGTTAGCTAGAAAATCTTTATCTGTTGGCTAGCAAATCTAATCAAAAGTTTTGACATTAATACGCCCATTTTATTGGAAAAAGAATAAACGAAGTTGGTTTTCTGGTGGTACAATGAGAGCATTTTATATGTAGCGTTCTCAGAGTCGTTTCAGTATCAGCCAAGCTGATTTTAAATACATCATTTTACAGTTAGTACATACATATATATGGCATGCCTGGTACAGGTATGCTGTAAATGTCAAACTTTGTGTGGTAGAGAGTGAAAGTTCAAAGTATTTTTCTACAACAAATTAACTGATATTTAGTCCGTAGGATTGTGAATTTGGACAGCTCAAAAATGACTCGGTTATCAAATTACATCCGAATGTTTGCAGTATGAAATCGAATTAATTTCAGCGCTTATCGACTGATTCACATACTACCTGACTTTCAGGTGCGTAGAACCGAGCAGGTACTATTCGATCCAACTAATTTCTTACTCCAGAGTAATGAAGATTTGGAATTTCTTATAGAAAGAGTATTTTGAAGTCTCTAATTTCGAATTTTATGGCAAAACAAACCTGAAGGTGGTAATTTTTTGTAATATATCATACTTACGCATTAATCAAACATAAGCAAATGCCACATCGTATTCTACTCAACAACCCCAGTGATTACTATTGTGACTGATCTCACATAACAGCTTGACTCTATCCCAGATTTCTTAAAACATGTAGCCTGAAGCTCTGTGTTATTTTTTAGTAAATAGGACTGTTGAGGTCTCATCGTTTATGGTAATGTTAAACCGTAGACGATAATATTACCTAGTCGTCTATGAATAATACCTCGTCGTGTTTGAATAACACATCATCGTACTTGAATAACACATCATCGTACTTGAATAACACATCATCGTCCTTGAATAACACCTCTTCGTGCTTGAAAAACACGTCATCGCGTTTTGAATTTTTCTGTGCAGCCTGAAAGGGTGATTCTACCTAGCGGCCGCCAGTACGAGGTCATCTATGATGATGCAGACGCCCTACGCAGCATCATGACTCCCACTGGCACGGCCTACACCTTCCACCTCACTATGTCCATCGGCTGCTACAAGCTCAAAGTCGCCTTACCTGCTAATAAAGTTGCTCTCATGGTCAGTTTCTCAAATACTATGATGAATCTCCATCTAACTTCTTTTGTTTTGTTCTTTCATTGCACATTTACGACTTCACACAAAATTATTTCCCGACTTTTACTCCTATGTATTCGTAAAAAAATTAATTTTCACTTGCCAGTTAATTTTAATTCCTCCATTGATATATTTTAAACTATAGAATCTATTTTTTTTCGTTTATTACGAGGAAAGTCAATATTTAATTGCTTTACTATGAGTATGAAAATTACCCTACGGTTGCACTCATCATCTATACAATAATTACTGTACATGATTCTTGTAGAAAATTAAAGGCTGGGGTTCGCCTGCTGAGCCCTATTTTTACTACGAGAACAAATAAACCGGATATTGTTGTGACAACTACTTATTCAAAAAAAGATATCTCAACAAGTCCTTGCGTACAACTTATATCACAAGATTAGTGATTAGAATAAGCTGATCCCTTAAATTCTTTTTCAATAAGTTCTTTGCGTACAACTTAAACCACAACATTAGTCATTAGAATTAGCTGGTCACATAACACTTGCTGTTTGGTCTTTGCAGCTGCGAGTGAACGAACGCGGACGCGTGCTGTCCATCACACAACCAGAGGGTGGGACACGCCTCTTTGAGTACGATACTTTGGGTCGTCTCAGAGGCGAGTATTACGGTCAGGGCTACACGGAGTACGACTACTGGGAATGGGGTCTACTCCACGGAGTGAAGCTACGTTATGGACATGACGAAGTGCGCCATGAGTTTCAGTACCACGGAGGACTTACTAAGGAAATGAAACTGCGCTTTAGATCCACGAAAGGAGATCTACACAAAGTTAAGCTACACTATCTCTACGACACGAGTGGGAGGCTCATGAGAATAGAGCTAAAGGTCGATTCAGCCAAACTCGATGCGTTCTACATTCGATTCAGTAACCAAACAGGAGTTTTGCAAGCTGTGAGCGATTTGCGAATCGTAAGGCAGGATCATTTGAAGACCATTATCTTGGACCAGAATCGCCACTTCATCAGCACCCGAGAGCGAGATAATTACGGGCGCCTTGCTGAGAAAACTATGACTCTTCAAGGTAGGAATGTTTTCCGAATGCTGCTGAAATACGACAATCGGGGACGCATTGGAAAAATGGAGCTCGAGATATCGGAACGTCAAGAATTAACCAACTTCACTTATATGATGGACGGCCAACTGCTTGAAGCTACCGGGACTCATAAATGGCTCTACAGTTACGATCAAAATGGTAACATTTTGTCTTCCACAGATAATACTCGTGCAGAATTTCTACACTATGATGAATCTGATCGCGTGATCAAAGTTGGTGATGGAAATATTGAGTATGATGCTCGTGGTTTCGTTATCAGGTACGACCAACAGAACTTCGAATACGACACTAAAGGCTTACTAGTTCGGGGCTGGTCATCAGATCGACGTTGGTCTTTCCGTATTAGCTATGATCATTTGAATCGAGTCTACGCATATCGCGATCACTTTAATAATGTGACTCAATTCATTTATGGGAGATTAGATCAGCCTTACTTGATCACCCACGTTCATACCCCCCGTACAAGGAGCACGACTACCCTCATCTACGATGACATCAACCACTTAACCGCCCTTGACAGCTCCACAGGAAGGTACTACGTCGCCACTGACCATGCAGGTACTCCTCTTGCATACTTTGACGAGGATGGCTCGCTTATTCACAGGCAAAGATGGTCTTCGTTTGGCAGACTCATTGAATCAGTTGGTGAGAAGGTTTGGGTTGGCGTGGGACCGTGGGGATATTTCATCGAGCCTCTCACTGGAGTTGTTTTGGTCAATGGATTTGGATATCATCCGCGGATGCTGCAATGGCTCACTCCCCAGTGGCAAAAGATGACGAAAGCACCTCGAAGAGTCTCTGATATCTACGTATACCGATTCAGGAACAACGATCCCATCAATGCACCTAGTGATTTCTCCACGGAACTACATGGTACATTAAATTTGATATGGCTTTATATGTATTTAACTTTACCAATGAATATAGCAATGCATCATATTATGAATATTTCTATTAAAGCTATACGATGAATTCGAGTGCAATTGTTTGGGATATTTTGCAAAATAAGCATTCACTGAACGATAAAGATATAGTTGTTACTTTTCTACCAACTAGCCTAGGTTTTTACGTGTATTATAAATATTTCTTAATCTTTTCAGATGTGAAATGGTGGTTGAGCATAGCTGGCGTCGATTTGGACAATTCCTTGGGTTCCGATTACAAAGATCGCATACTGGAAAATCCATCGCCTTCGTTTGAAGTTTCCATGAAGCCCTCCATTGGAATCAGCAGTAGCCTTACGTGTCAGTATAGGGCTGGCATTAATTACCTTAAGCATTTGAGCTTCTTTTCACCTTCAAAGAACGATCAGTCAAAGCTTGAATGGCAGTACGCTGCAATTTCTCAACAATCTTATGTTTTCGGACCTGGAGTTTTGGTCAGCATCGTTAATAAGAGGGTCTTGATTAACTTCGTTACGGTCGTTGAAGACGGATCATCTGTCATTGGAGATGTCATTCGGATCGTACTTAACAACTCTCTTCTTCTGGACGTTGTGGCTACTGAAAATGATCACGAGACTTTCTACTTCATTTGGGAAGAAAAAAGACGCGAAGTGGAGCACGAGAAGCACCTGGCTCGACTCTCTGGCATCTTCAACGTTACCAAAGTGAACGGAGCTATTGGACCAGGTGTTCATTTGGCTACCCCAACCGCAAACTTAATGATTTTGTACGGTGTTCGACCTTCTAGAGCCCGTAGTTACATTTTAGAACAACTTGAAAAGAGGGCTGCAAGTGCTGCTTGGGATCGAGAGGCAGCACTTGTGAGAGCAGGACGACCTGGCACACGTGAGTGGCAGCCAGATGAGGTCACTCAACTCGTAAAGAATAGCTACGTCCGTGGGTTTTTGACGAGTCCCCTGCACTCAACAGACGACTATCCCTTCCTTGCTGCCGACCCTACTAATGTGATGTTCCGTCGAGACAGTTCCAGAAAGCGGAGGAAGAGCCGGAGAAAGAACAGGAAGAAGGGCTGGCGGAGGCGCGATTGGAGTAGAGACACACGTGCTACTTGAGAAGGCAGCGATGAATAGATTGTAGTGTTGTGTCTTGATGGCTTGTTTTTAAAAAAGGTATTAGAAGTCTACCTATTACTTAGATGGCTTGTAGCTATATAGTAATAGCCTGGTCAAACCCTGATGATTATTCCAATAATTGGACAGTAAAGGAGACATGTGTGTTCTCCACGGTGCTACAACAGAAAATTTGTGGAAGATGAAACTTTCGTGGAGCGATAAATAATGTGAACGTGCCAGTGATATGAGAGGTGTAAAGGTGCAATACTTATAACAGTAAGAGAGAAACCTCTACTAAAAATGACTCCCCTGTGAGCAACAAGACTCGAGCGGAATCCTGTTCCATTGAAAACTCGTCTAAATAACTACGCGACAGAAATACATCAATTACTTTCAAATTTTGTTTTCTCATATGCAGCGAATTTCAAAAAGTGAAGTAGGTTCCTATGGTATTTAAGAAAAGAAACCATTTTTATTCCCAGTGAAGCTCTGTACATTCTTCCTATTTATTTTACATTGATTGATCCAAACAAGAGCGCACTACGCGTCCGCCTTTGATATCTCCAGATTGTGATACCCGTGTACATAGATAGCTGGACTACCTGAGGGGGCGAAGCATCGTTCAAAGATGAAGAAGAAAATACAAAGACTACGTCTGGGATGAAAATTTAGGTGACGGTGACGTCATGTTTTTCTCGTAATGTTTTGAGATCATCCCTGCTTTGATACGGTAAGGCAATGATTGTCATCCCTAGCTTAGGTCGTTCAAATATAGACTATTTCAGGAATTTTTACTATCATTTGTTCCATGTGTGAATTTTAAGGTAAGTCAGTCCTGCCGTAATGAAACCTTACGTTAATTCGGTCTCCCATTTAATATTAGACCACCGCCTCTCTCCAGGCTAAGAGAACTTCCTGGACATCCGACATCTAACTGCTTTCTTGGTTCTTAACCTTGGCTGTTGCCTCACTCGATATCAAGTCTTTTCGATGTCTAGCACTAGTCTAGAGTTCTTTGATATCTTCCTTCTTCTCTGACAGCCATCGATTTCCAAGAACTTTTTCGTACCATTACCCCATTCTCCACTTGTGTATCGTGGTCACCCCACCCATGGAATCAGTTTCCTCTCTCTAAACTGGGACATTCACACTTGAAATGTCATTCTGGGTCATTATTTACACTTGAAATGTCAATGTTGGACATTATTTAACACTTGGAATGTCAATGTTGGACATTATTTAACACTTGGAATGTCATTTCATGGCATCATTCACACATGGAATGTCATTCTATGACAGCATTTACACATGGAGTGTCATTCCGGGACATCATTTACACATGGAGTGTCATTCCGAGACATCATTTACACATGGAGTGTCATTCCGGGACATCATTTACACATGGAGTGTCATTCCGAGACATCATTTACACATGGAGTGTCATTCCGGAACATCATTTACACATGAAGTGTCATTCCGGGACATCATTTACACATAGGATGGCATTCAATCACCCCGTGTTCATTCAAATCAAACATTCTGTACAACTCATGTATGCTGCTATCATTTATAGGTAGCGTTGTCTCTCAGCGCGATAATTCTGGTTGCATTATCACTCGACATGTTTCTTAATTTATTAGTTCATCATCACTCGGTTTTCCAGTCCCTCAATCTCTATCAACATCTTACTACTTTTTTTACTTGTTTTATCGAAGTTTCATCACATTTTCTATGAACGCATTAGTCTTTTAGTCGTTTGACAATTCTTACAAATTTATTTTTATGCCACGTGTTGTTGCTTTACTTACCTTTTTATCGTCATAATTATTTTCCCGATAGCTCTTCTCGTTAACAGACTCGATTGTTGAACTTCTGTAGTCTTTTTTTTCAATTCATTTCTGAGATATTCTGTTATTTAAATTCAGCTCATAGTCAAAAAACTTTGTTTCTAGTGTTGTGTAACCTGCAGAAATTTATTATTAATCCCTTAATGTTTGTTTTCTCGTGTTGCATTTGCTACTCTTGTGTGCTTGATTTCTAATTCATCATTGTAGTATTTCAAAATTCACGTTCCTAATTTTTATATCAGGTGCAGCCATGAAACATGATGACACTTCATTTTACTTTTTAGACTTCATACTTCATGGACCATCGTGCATGATTTTCATTACGACATTAATAGCATTTTTTCATCAGAGGCATCCATTTATAGAACACTTAGTCTAAATCCCCGGACCTTCTTACTGCGTACCCCCAACATTTGTAATATAACATGACAGCCGTTGTTAAATAATAATTCTTTCTGACAACTCTTGAATCAATTACAAATCCGAGAACTTCGTTTACGCGTCTCCTAAGGGATGTTTCTTCTCTGCATTGAATCGTGTTGTATCATACCACAGTTAACTGACACAAGCATCTCCTACATCTATAACAAGGAATGTCCTTCTGGGATATCATTTACAGTTAGAATGGCATTCTGGGACATTTACACTTAGAATGGCATTCTGGGACATCATTTACACTTAGAATGGCATTCTGGGACATCATTTACACTTGGTATGGCATTTCGGGACATTATTTACACTTGGAATGTCATTCTGGGCCATCATTTACACTTGGTATGCTCTGGTTGTTTCTAGTCATGATATTCTACCCCATTTCCCTAAAATGACACTAAATCATCTATATCTATCATGAGTGGTGTATTACTTGATGTCAGTTGGCACGGTTTTCTTTGTGCCAACTTTAAATAGATATTAAGGGCTTCATTATTTTTCATAGCTCATGTTTCTGTGTTGTATACACCGTCGTATTCTTTGATAAGTAAGCTGTGGTACATCTTAGCTCCACACGCTGTGTGCTTTTAACTGCAGTCTCAAGTTCTAGTATTTCTTTATCCAGGATTATTTTGGGTACTCCTGGAGCTTTTGTAATGTCTCTGAATTTTATGACACCCCCAGACCGACAAAGGAGGGGTCGTTTGTGTGGAAGGCAGTTGAGCGGGGCGGAATAATAAAGATTTCGTACTTTCCTGTTTCAAAAAAAAAATATCTACGGTCGGAACAATGTAATAGTTTTTTATCTCGAGTGTTTCACATATTCACTTGGTTACTAGGAAAAATACTAATTTCACTCCAGTGTCGTTAACAGTTCATTAAAGGTTAAATGAGAAATTCCTTCCTTTAATAGACCTACCAAATAATATTCAGACTATGTTAGATTGTCGCTGTTGATCGTCAGCGAACAGGCAGTTCCAGTTAGGTGAAATGCCATTGCTTTACTTGCTGAACCTACGAAATATACCTGTAAAAATAAAATAATTTAGTCTACTTCTTCATGGTGCATACGGGAAACTTCCTCAAGTGGCTGGTTCACCTTCATGGATATTTTGACAATACTCTAGAACATAAAACTTTTCAAGTGTGTAGACGCGTGAGATTTACGTGAATAGACACCTATACCACGCATACTATTGTTAAGCTGTTCTCAAACCCTGGTTTTGTGGTGATGATTGAAATTTTATCTTCTATACTCGTGATAGCATTTCATTTCCATTTTTCTGGATCTGAGGTAAAAGGGAAGAATGAGCACAGTTTTACTTCGCACTTCTTCGTATTTTTCTAGTCAAAATCGATGGTCAAAAAGCACCCACTGAAATCTTACATAGCATGGAAATCTTTTCTGTTTATTGAACTAAATTTAAATTTGTGACCAATCGAATAAGTTAACTTAAAAATGTAAAATTTATGTTTCAAACACATTATCCGTGGTTATAAATTATCCGTATCTTTCCATTAACATTATCCGGCATTTTGAATTATTGTCCTGTTTACAGATTGGAGACATTTTTTGTACATTCTTGCCATGAAAGATGTTCCTCCACACTAATCTGAGTTAGCGTAATATTGTACGTAGTTGCCTTTAACCTCTGATCTAATTCTGTGGTCAAATGTTTCCTACTTAATTTACTGAATCGCCAGAGGATTGTCACCTCTACATAGTCCCAAAGTAGGAAGATGATTTAATGCGTGGTTCTCAGTAAATAGAAAACTTAACTTCGGCTATATTTAGTCGATTTTCATCGCTCAACTTAAAGATAAACGTAGCTGCTGAGAATGTGGCTTTATTTTACGTTAATGTTTTGCCCGTAGCTTGAAAATAACAGTATACTGGCGAATGGGCTTAGAAAATGATCAGTCGAGTGTAGACCCGTTAAAACATTTTAGCAAAGTAATGCAGCCTAGAAAACTAGTTTTTTTAAGGTAACGTCACTTCCCTGACGTTGATCCCTCATAATGAATTCGTATTTATTTCCTGCGCGTAAACTGATACCGGGAGTGTCATTTCAAATAAAATGTATTGCATTACGTGATCAAATTCTGCTACTCATTTTTTCTCGACTTAAAATCCAATAATGAAGTTTTACCTTTTTAGTTTCTCACTATTAAGTGCTTAAATTTATTAAGTTGCTGAAACATGACTTCAAATAATTCAGACTTCCAGGAGCATTTGTTCTTGACTTAAGCGTTTCTTGTATTTGTCGTTGGGAATTTTCAGAAGCAGCGACTTCGATTGCTAAGGAATAGTTTTGTATCTCAATTCAGAATGCCCTGCAGGGGGAAAAAACTGTCATTTTGCGTTTGTCAGGGCACTTTGTTTCACTGTATTTCCTGAGATCAGATTTGTAGTTCAGGCAGTTATTCTCGTAGCTGTTAACCTCTTCAGCTACCCTCCCCCTGGGGCATGAACGCTGGCTGTAGATTTTTCTTGGTGAATTGACGATTACTTCGAAAAAATCCTCAAGTTTACTTAAGCAATTGGAACCTCCTCGATAATTAGGTAGGTTGATGGTAAAAGTATTACCATTAACACGTTTGTTGCGATTGCCTGATTGGTGTAAAACTTCACTTTGTACGCATAATCACTAAAAGACTTGGAAAAAATTACAGAACCTAACCTAAGTGACCCACCGGTGGATCGCATTGCAACAAACGTTTTAAGATGTCACACCTTCCAGCAGGTTCATGGCCATCCTTGAAAAGGGTTTTAATAATTGTGAACGTATAAAATTAAAGTGGAGTTCTTCAGAACGTTTCTTGCACTCTTACATGAATTGTAATACCTATCAACATACAAAAAATGAAATCGGCTTAAAATTACTTCTCAATCACTACCCATGCACTTTGTGGCAGCATTATGGCAAAACGTCTACCACTTCTTTCTCTTTCTTATACCTACAATATCTCTTGAACTCCTGCTACGCGCGCCTCCAGTTGTCAGGTACGCTCTCGTTATCAATAAAATTTTGTTATCAAGAAAATTTATCTCGTAATTTTATTATTAAAGGTTGCTTCCTACTGTAAAATCTCAGTGCTCGTCCCTGTGATCTACCCCAAATTTCTTTTTTCCACAGATTCTAGTTTTTAGTAATTCATGTTTTTAATCTCAGCTGTTGCATTACCAAGCAGCCACCTAAAAACATATTCATTTTCAAGGCGAGTAAAATTATTTCGAGACTGCTTCTATTCATTTTGTGAGGGATTTCTTGTTGTTGTTTTTTTTTGTATGCACATCTCCATCAAATTTTGTTCTACCGAATAAGTTAATCTGTCAAACATTTTGGTCTTTCGCAAATGTAAAAAATCTTTCTTATGAAATTATTCAAAAATATTCATATTGAGTTCTAAAGATTGTAGAACAGAGTCTATAATAACTTGTTACACAAATTACAGATGCTACTGTTGGAATTTAACAAGAACTTTGAACATTGTCAAGGGAAAGATTCATCATATGATCTATATCAGCGGGTGCAAAAGTTCAAAGAGAACGTGCAGCAGGGGATTGAACTTGAAAGTAAACCCTTGCTCTACGCTCCTATTGTTAACGCAGATTTATCAGAGGGCAGAAAGGTAATGTATGATCAACTGCAAGGATGCTTGAGGGAGCAAAATGAGGGCATCAAACAGAATGGCGCTTGAGGTCTTGGTGTGGTGCACAAGCTCTGGATGTTATGGAGTCGATTAGAATGACGTAGATGTGAAACTAGGATTCTGTACAATTTAAGGTAGTCAACATGATAGCAAGGCTTGGTAATTGTTGACTTGTTATGTAATTTTATACTCTAACGACAGGAGCTTCTCTCCAGTTACCTAGGCGAAGTAAACTATGCTAAATCGTGTTCGTAAATCATGAGTATGAAACATTATCAGGGCAAACTTGACTTTTTCTCTCTCTATCGTGACGCCAATTGAAGTATTGAAATAATGGTTAGGTATAAAATTAACGTACAGAACCCGGTCGTTTTCCCTGTACTTAAACTATCGAGTGCTGTACCATGTTTTTTTCCATTTTTACTGAAATTATTGTTGTACTTTCATTATTTTATGAATATATTCAATTTTTTCATGATGGATGTGACTTCTAGGAATTATACGGTGAAGAAATCAGTCAGATATATTTTCTTATAAACAAATTTCCTACTTTTTTATTCATTCTTCTTTTGGCTTGAGCCAATGAATTATCACATATCATTTACTCCATAAAGTGGTGAGCTTGGGCGCGCTCACCGCCTGAATTTGTTTGCTGCTTGATATTTGTGACTGTAATTAAGGATATTTAAAGGTCTTCACTATGTCTCTTAGGTCTATTTAAGGATTTTGTTCCATTGTTTGCTCACAGGCTCTTACAAAAATTTCAAGGGCATAGTTCGAACTTTGTAAAATTCGATTTTAAGGACATGGTTTCCGTGAAATTTTCACACCATTTTAATTACTGTTATTGTCACCAGTATTTACTGTCATTCCATTCATTTTTGGGCGTTGTTCGTTATTATTTTATTTAAATCCATCAATCCATCCATCTCAGAGAAATCCGTAAAATTTCACGAACAATCTGGGCCTGCATTCCGACAGACGCTCTTGTTTATATCTATTTATAATAATAATTCAATGGTATCGTATTTTTAGTTATTGCTCGATATTTTGAAAGTCTACATTTTATCTTAATTCTACCATACGTGCAGCTTAAACTGATGACCATCTTCCAGTTAAGAAGACGGATTCCATTCTTGAAAATGACCGCCTTGTCAACTCGTCCGTTCAGTATTCAGGTGTTCAGTGCAGATACTGTAAACGGCACCACATTTCAGCGTCATCAGTGTTTTCTATGAAAGCAATTTAATTACTCTGATGCTATAGACGGAATAAGTTCGCATTTCCGCAACAAGTAAGACATTCCAGGAATGATTTGAGGGTTTTAATTTTGGTTTATGTACGCATGCGTCGTTTTATCCTGCACTCTTGCTAGTAAAAAAGATCATTGCTTACAAGTTTGCAGTGTTGGGCTAACAATGTATTCTTCGGTCCTAATTTTCGTCGTTACAAGTATCATAGATTGGGTTGCTTTGGCTGGTTATGTGAAAGCAAACCCTGTCTATTTTTCATCAGTGATATAAAATGTGACTGGCTTGGAATGAATAGATGTACAGGATGTAATGCGATTCTGTTTCGATCCAATCGCCCGCATTCGTTTCAGCTGGTAGTTATAAAAATTAAAAGTAAGATTATTGAGCTGCTCTGTGTTTTGTTTCATGTGCGTTTTACTCACAGATAAATAAAAGAATAAAAGCTTGGCTTTCTTATGTGGCTGACCCGTCGAAAGCTGTTTGTGTTCATGTTCTAATTCTAATTGAAATGTTAACTTAAGGACACTTGCTTGGCTTCAAACATTTAATATATAGAAACCAGTGTCTTTGTGTCTTGTATCAAACCTCGGATGTTTTCATAAGCGAAAGTTAACAAGAATAATAATAATTGTCTTGAGGTGGGATAAATCAGCTGTACTTCCAATCTGTTTTCATAATTTTGAATGCAGCAGCAGGAAAACATCCTTATTGCGACGAGGAAGTTCGAATTAGCCTTCTAAAACATCATTCTATGTTCTTCGAAAAGTTTAATGTTTCGAAACTTGCTTTTCAGTAGCTATGAGCACGAAATTGCCAGAGTATATTGAGCTTTTCTTATGATAACAACCGGATGTTGGAATGTTATTGTACGACTTCGGATGGGACTTTGCGTTTGATTTTCTCAGGGAGGATAAATAAGCGATCTATGCCCAAAAATTCTTCGATTTTTTGTGACGCTACATCATCTATTTTATTTCTGCTCTCGATGCAAACACTGTGGACAGCATCAGACACAAAAATATTTCAAGAAGGTTTTTTCAGAATGTGAGCTTCCTTTAGTTAGAAGGTTACAGAGTCTGAAACCCGAGTTAGGATGTCTCCTATTGATCCAATAACATTGCCTTCATTTATTATCCAATTCTGTATTTCATGCGATCAGGGCTTAAATATTTGTGTCTCACGTTCCCAAAATATTTAGAGCTTATTTTCCTAGCACTTGATTGGGAGATTTTGGAGAGTGTGTGACTTGTTTCTAGTCCGTGCTAAGATTTTGCTTCAAATTCCGTATGCATTCCAAAGAAGTATGCACTGAGAGACTCTGTTACGGGTTCGCAAAATTCACAGTTTGGAACGGACATGAATTTACGCGAGGCGACTTATTTCGAAATGTTTTAGTCTCTCTTGGCATTGCTAGCGTAGTCGCCTACCCTTTTGTCCCGTAATTTAGCATCCATCTGCACTGGACGGTGATTTTAGCTTGCGACGATTTCCGCATGTCCCTCAAAGATGCTAAGCTCAAGACGAGGTATCTTGACTGACGTCTTCAGTCAGTGATCAGCGTCAAGACGACGTTCATCTTACACGTCACGTGTTCAAGTAATCGTGCGTGATAATAATTGGTGATTGGAAGAACCCATTACGAATATCTTCGAGGAACATGCGATATTTTTTCAGCTACAAGACCGTCGAGTTCGATTGGGAAGCAGCATCGCTCGATTTGCTAACGGTGCTCTAATGATGACTCTCCTGATGCTAGTGTATTAATAACTAAGTCTCCGCAGAAGCCAGTTTTGCGGTCTAATAATTATTCCAGTTTTCTATAATGATGATGTTCTTTTTTGTAATCGGTGTTGCTTAATATAATCGATAAGGTTTATCGTCGTTCCAAATTTTTACTATTTACAAGGTGTGAACTCCGGCGCATTGGAGCAAGTGTTCGAGCTTTACCGTGTGTCTGCCCTCTCCTTCACGGGCATCGCTCGCCGATGACTGCCCGTCAATCGTAATTACAGCGATAATAGTTATCGCTACGATTGTAAAGAATTTATTGTCGTGTTTACGGTGATTATTGCTTACAGGGTTGATAGGGTAGATTCTATTGTGGTCACCGTACATGCATCTCAGTCGTGGAGTTGGTGACACACCAGGGATCAATTCTCATTGACCGTTTCTTAGCTATGATAAACGTTTTCACGACAATAAATAAATATAGAGCTATCGTATCTGAGCTAGATTGATCGACAGTGTACTGCTTCACTTCTCTCTAGAGATAATAATGTTCTACAAAATTTAAACCGTACCCGCTCATAGTCCCCCTCTACCTCTCGTCCTCCATTGAATGAAATGTATTTAAAAGTTCTACAATTATTTTCGTGGTTTCTATACAGCTGATAAACTTCATTTTGCCGATAATAAACCATAAAAAAATGGTTCAGCTCCGATTTTTCCGATACGATGCATGAACATCTCTGTAAATTTCAGACAAATTACAACTTGGTTCAAAGCTGTTTGAGCTTTGGCGTTTCCCCGAGTACGCAGCTATACCTTGACTGGGTGTAAAAAGTTTTTCCGCTATATAACTAATTAAATCTTGTTCTGATCAATCATATAGTATCGTTCAATTTTCAGTCAAATGAGCGAATATCAGCTGAATAGAAATGTCATTTGTAACAAAAATTCATAAATTAATGCCAATTTTCACAGTTTTGCATTCAGAATTGCAAAGTTTCAACCGCAACACTAGACAATAGAGTCATAAAATATCTTTCAAAGATTTCTGGTGTTCTTCGTTTTCTCTTTGGAAGTTTTTTCAAGTCCGCTATCATAAATTTATTCGTCTCTTCTATACATAAAAGTTAACTTACGGTCGGTCAAAATAGTTCAGATCGTGTGTTTACGATCAGCGTTCCAATAATATTCTCGTCAGCGCTACAGCAGCACTCCTGAACTCTTCACGCTTCTCTTCGTACGGTAGGGAATGTTCGTACAATGTCGCAATGGCGGATATTTTTGTATTGTATCATACGATTGATTATGACCTTATACAACCATTACATAATGTTCAGTATATAAAGTTGCATTTTCATTCTCCCTTGAGACGACGCACCGTTGATGGAGTGTACGGAAATTTGCCAAGTCGGTGACAGTCATAGTTATGAGTTCCAAAGTTCAGCGTAAAAAGTCTTGCTTCAAGGTCATGTTAGGATGAAACTCAACTACGACGTGGATATCGAGAGTAATATTAAAAACATGTTGTGGTTCCAAACTTTTTTCAGCTTATTGCCCAATTTAGCATGCCACATTAAGCATGTTACCCCTTTCACAAAATTTTGTCAACACATATATATGGCTTAACTAAAACACTAGAGATAATTTCTTTTATTTATTGTATTAGTACATTTTGCATCTCTAATGACTTACCAAAGATGTCAAGAGCATCAGTGAGATTGTTGGAGTTGCATATTTGAAGCTAGTTGAGGAATTCTTGGCTTCGTGGTTGAAAGTGCTAGCCTGGCATCGTTTGCAACATTCAAACGAGTCCTCTTTTTTTGCTTTCATGCCCAGCACAGTTGAGAACCCCTTCTCGCACAGATACGTTGTTGAGAATGATACCAACAACTTCAAGGCTCTCTTGGACAGAGTTGGCGAGTCGGCTAGTCGTGAAATCCAAAAGTAATCTGCATTTTGGTTTTGCAATTCGATTTTCAAGGCTTCATTGGCTCGCATTGTGATCCACTCCTCCTTTGCAGGGAAATCATCATCATGAATGGCCTCATCAGGTACAGAGAAAAGATGAATGATCCACTGAA
>VCRD01001561.1:103812-125663 GCA_006783055.1 Trinorchestia longiramus | reverse complement strand
GTCGACATCACCAGCTTGGTCGACTGGTATCACCAGCTTGGTCGTCTGGTGAGCGAATCTGCTTGCGAGCGGAAAGACCCAGGTTCGAATCCCGCTGCCGACATGGTTGACACGGCTAGAAATACGGCATGGGACTTGGGTAAACAACGGAATAATTATCGAAGTAATTGTCCGACCCAAGAATGGGCCAGAAGGTTCGTTCCTATAGCCTCATTCTATTCTATTCTATTCTGTACATATATTTTCCTGAGGCTGCCAACAAAAGGCGATGGAAGTACTGTAGAAATTTCGTGCGTATTCTGATGAAAACAGATTACACATATGAAAAAATTAAGAAAGTCGAACTAAATTCAATGCTAAAATATGTTCTGCTATACACAAAGTGTTAAAATCCTTCAGAAAAAAGAGCCAAACTTTTCAGGTAATAGTCATACTCTTCATGCATACTCTTACCAGCTACAAAAAAGTATGAGAAGACGTAAGCTTTAATCGAATTTGAAAAACTATTCACCATTATTAATGAGGAAGCTCACTAACTATTACTTTTTAAACAACACTGCGCAAAATAAGGTTAGAGATCATACCCAAGATTCTGCAATAAAATTAAAGCTACATCAGGGAAGTACACAAGGTCATTTGTTTTCAAAACTTACAAGTATGGCGAGTTTTTTTACTAATTATACAAAACTAGAAAATACAACACACTAGCTGTAAATTTAAATAATAGTAGGCTAATTTATTTTGTGTGGTTATGATTAAAAATTCCACATGGCTGAAAATTTGAATGAGGAAAAGGTAATTTTTTCTGTGAGGATAAAACTCAAAATTCAAAATGGCTGATTATACGAATGATAGCGGGGTCATTTTTGTGTAATGATAACATCTGCGCTGTGTGTGCGAATGATAGGCATTTGTATAGCTGCTGGAGCTCCATCGATCATCCAAAGCTGTCGACGCAGCTGCTGCTGCTGGTGCAGCTGCAGCTGCTCGTAGCTGTCAAATTTGGAGGTGAAATTCAGAATCAAACACGAAAGGATCTCCAGGACGTAGAGCCTTTCCAACAAGAATGTTTTTTGTGTAATTTTAAATAAAAAATGTACTACAATGTACTGAAGGAAATGGGTCTTGGAAAAAATTATTTAGAAGTGGTATTTGCTGGAGTTGTTTACATTACAGTATACAATAATATCGGACACATAATCTTCAAGAAGGCCAAGACGTCAAAAAAAAAAACAGAAAACAGTTTTTTAAAAATGTATATTAACTTGAGGATATCACCTACGCAACAACTTTTTTCTGTCAAAATGGCAAATACAATTTTTGCACCTCAAACAAATTATTGAAAAACAGCTTTAGAAAAAATTCCAAGGCCGTTATGTAGGAAAACACAATGTTAACGACAAAAATAATACTTTCTTGGGTACAACAGGAGGAAACAGTTCCTCATCAGATCGTTTTCTCATTAGGTAAATTATTTTTTATTTCAGCAAGATTTCACGTCTTTAATCTGATAGGTATATTTTGTGTAAAGGATGTTGTATGTTATACCTGTTCATTGATTATTGTTACGAGTGTTTTCAAAACAGTAAACATAAACGTTTAAACTTCTCGACATCTGAACAACTCCACGGAATTAATTCCTGTGTCGGTATAATAAAACGAGCAATGTCAGCGTACACAAAGTTCTTACGGTAATTCGGTATCAGAAAGCGTTAAAAATTTCAAGCATAGAAAAGTTGAATGCCAGATAAAAGCTGGTGAACGACCATGAGCACTCAATAGTGTTTTGTCAGCAAAGCTACTGGATNCGACAGTATCAATCTGGCACAAAACGGACGATTTCGGCAGCCTGGGAAGCGGAGCGATGGAAAAGTAGATGGGATTGCGGGACTAGCTATGCTTGTGATGAGTTTGTGACCAGCTTGTAAGCCGTTTGTGACCAGCTTGTGACGAGTTTGTGACGAGCTAATCACCAGTTTGTGAGCCGTTTGTAACCAGCTTGTGACGAGTTTGTGACGAGCTAATCACCAGTTTGTGAGTCGTTTGTGACCAGCTTGTGACGAGTTTGTGACGAACTAATCACCAGTTTGTGAGCCGTTTGTGACCAGCTTGTGACAAGTTTGTGACGAGTTAATCACCAGTTTGTGACCTGCTGTTGGCAACGGAAGATTTACACTACATGGATTTGGAGACGTGTTGGACCCAACCATTTATCACGTGTCTAATGTAAAGATAGGAGTGTCTAGAGGTCTAATCTGCAGTTTTAGGAAGGACTGTCCATTATGCTTTGATCTCAATTTAATCCTGGGCTGTGTATGAGGATGCTTACTTTCTGGTCCAAGTGTCGTTATGAAAAATAATGGACGAAGTCAACCGTTTTGAAACGTTTGATGTGAGTAAATCTGTACCTTCAGTAGATTTTAAATCAAGGACAAGGCTTATTTATTAATGTTTATAAACATTGCAGCACATTTTTAAGGATGAAAAAATTAGTGTTGACGACTGCTGTGTTTCTGCTTGAAAACGTTTGAGTTTTAGAATACAATTCAATTGAAAGAACCATGTAAGTAAACATTATTTCAAAATTCGATTTTAACGCAAGTTATGACGTTTTAAAAATAGTTGCTAAAATATATATTTTTAACAATTTTAATTGCCTTGGAGCTTTGGAGTCATGCAGTACTACAAGTCAAAAACATGACAAGAAATTTATTATAATATTTCATAAAAATTACAAGTAATTGTAAATAGTGAACAGAAACCACTTGAACTTTTTGTTTCTGAGAATTGAGGATTCTTTTTAAAATTCATACTTATTTCGCAATACATCAAAATAATAAATACATTTTACGAGACAGTATCATTTATATATAATTGGCAATATCTCCGACGACGTAATACTTCGCAATATCATTGACAACATACGTGACAATATCCTATATGACATATCTGAAAACACTCTGTAACATACGTAACAACATTTTTTTCAGTATACAGTACATTCTAATGTATGACAATCAACTTGACATTGATAAAGTGACGTAAAGACCATGCACATTTGTAATCCAAGATTCATTTTTGAATTAAACAAATAGAAAAATAAAATAAATTGGCGTTCTGAAAATCTTTTCTCAATTTCAAACGCATTCTTTTTGCGCATATATTACACTTTCTGATAACCTAATTCTTCACTAATAGCTTACACTCAACTCAGACTTTCTCGTTTCCTTCAACTATGCAACGTTTCTTTCNGTGAAGTCTCGCGGCTAACAGGGATGTGTAGTGAAGTCTCGCGCCTAACAGGGCTGTGTAGTGAAGTCTCATGGCGCCTAACAGGGCTGTGTAGTAAAGTCTTACGCCTAACAGGGCTGTGTAGTGAAGTCTCGCGCCTAACAGGGCTGTGTAGTGAAGTCTTACATACCTTTGGAGATCTAAACTTTTGTTTAAAATTGGTATGGAATAGTATCATTTCTGAGATGAATAAGACTCATAAATGATACATGTGCGAGATATAAGGAAACTAGTAGACCCACACGTGAAAAAATTCACGTGTTTTTTTACTGAACTTTTCCTTTGATTTGCCAGTGGACGCGAGCTTTGCGAAGGAGTTTCCGCATTGCAGGATGTGCCTTTGGTATCCACAATACAATGCTTACAATGCATGTATACTCTAGCGAATTTTCTCTAATTTAAATCCTTAAGAGCGTCACAGAAAGAAGACAACCCAAGCAAGTAAAACACTGTGTATTATTATTTAGTAGAATTCAAAACACTTTTAAACACACCGTAGGTTCCGTAGATTTATCGTTGGTGACTTTTTTGACAAAATCAGAACTCCCCTAACAATGTTGAGTGCCAGCAAACAGTCGTGGGAAATATGCGCACACAAAACACACAAGCAAAGCTCAGTACAGTATCAAATGATGCACGCTGGTAAGGAAACCCTCTTGAGCATTAGTTAAAACACTACAACTTTGAGGGTATTATGTGCAGGAGTAGCAAAAGCTTCCTTTTACAGTTAATTCTACACGAAAACAGTATCCGTGAATACTGTTAGTTTCTCTAAGAGAGTATAACAGCAAGAAGAACGCACAATTTAATACCACGAAGTGGTTTTTCTGTGAGATTGCACACACGTCAGAGAAAATAACTAGCACTACATAATCTTAATTCCTGTGAGTATACAATAGGTAAGAGGTGATGTACAACACAATATATGTTGCTCACTCAAGTTTTTAGAGATAGATTTAATTTACGAGAGAAACTATCGTTTAAAAAAATATTGAAACAAATATTGAGGCTTATGTTTAGGAAAGGTACACAGTGAGTGCATAAGAAGTTAATACTTTACATGTAAAACCAATTACATTAGATACATGTAAAAACGATTTTTGAAATCCTCTATACCACGTGTTTTTTTGCTACTCCATCAATTGCGAGCACATACTCCAATGAGAGAGATAATTGTTGAGAGTATTGCTATACTGCACTGAAACCATTTTTGTTGAAACTAAAAATCCTTTTATATCGCTAGTGAATATAATTGTTTAAATTAAGTCAATTATTGTTTCACATGAACGTTTTAAATTGTTGCTTCAGTTAAAAAAATAATTGTTTTAGTCGAAGGTATTATTGTTACAATTTACAACTAAAACCTTATTATTTTAGATAAACGCCTCATTGTTTCCATTAAAAACATTATTGTTTCAGATGAACAAATTTTTCAGATAAAGGCCTTATTTCATTCAAAACTCTTTGTTTCAGTTAAAATTATTATTTTTATTATTTCATTAAAATAAACTTATTCACTTAAAAGCACTCTTTCAGATAAACGCCTTATTTCAGTTAAAAGCATTCTTTTAGATAACACCCCCGCCCTGTGGTCTAACAGTCACAGCACATCATGGGAATGTACAGAGACACCCGCCCTGTGGTCTAACAGCCACAGCACATCATGGGAATGTACAGAGACACCCGCCCTGTGGTCTAACAGTCACAGCTGACAGTCTTGCTGTCGCCCTCTCAGCTCCTTCAATAAAAAACGTATATTTCCAATAAAGTTGGTAGGTAAGAAATGTACCAGCCTTAATTTGTAAGGATGCCCAATAAAGCAGCTGTCGCAGCACCGACGTCTCTTGAGGAAGTCATCATTGTGAGGTGCTGAGTTAACTGTGTTACCTTCTATCTGGTTATGACGGGATTACTTGGGTTAACCTCTATCTGGTTATGACGGGATTACTTGAGTTATCTTCTATCTAGTTATGACGGGATTACTTGAGTTACCTTCTATCTGGCTATGACGGGATTACTTGAGTTACCTTCTATCTAGTTATGACGGGATTACTTGGGTTACCTTTTATCTGGTTATGACGGGATTACTTGAGTTACCTTCTATCTAGTTATGACGGGATTACTTTGGTTACCTTCTATCTGGTTATGAAGGCATTATTTGGGTTACCATCTATCTGGTTTTGACGGGATTATTTGGATTACCTTCGCACAACCTGGCTATGACGGGGTTACATGGGTTACCGCGGTTACCTTCACACTGTCAATCCATCACCTGGTTACCAGGGTTCTCTTGATCTGGGTTACTTCTTCTGAGATGAAATTCTTTTTATTTCCAAACTACAGTTCAAAGATAATAGTTTTCTCGAGTAATAGAGCTTAGGGATCGCGTTTAAATTCAAGATCATTGGGTAGAAAGTAATGGGATAATTTTTAATATTTCTTAAATACGTTTAGTGCTGAACTTTTAGTACTACCACATACAACACAGGCATTGTACACGCGCGCGCACACACACACACCCCCACCCACCCACACTCACACACACACACACACACACACACACTTGTATTACATTACTAAATGGTAACATGCCACTCTTTTCTTTTTACAGTGAACCATTTACGTAAGTTTGATAATTATTCAATAGACAATTTTTTCTCACGAAGAAATACATAATAAATAGATTACAGGTTAGTGATCTGGAGCATCTGGGTCAATACCTTCTGACATATGTGATGCATTAATACATACATGCATTGTATCACCAGCTTGGTCGACTGGTGAGCGAATCTGCTTTCGAGCGGGAAGACCCGGGTTCGAATCCCGCTGCCGACATGGTTGACGCGGCTAGAAATACGGCATGGGACTTGGGTAAACAACCGAATAATTATCGAAGTAATTATCCGACCAAAGAATGGGCCAGAAGGTTCGTTCCTATGGCCTCATTCTATTCTATTCTATTCTTGTACAGGCATACAAAACCTACTGATGAAGCCAAGTTCAGCTCGGCAACCCTTAGCAATATCAATATATTTTGAAAATACCTGGACCTGAAAACTTAGCATCATTAATTCATTTCTTGAACTCACCTAGGGCGTCGCATGCTTTCAGTAAATGATTTTTCCATCGTATCTTCCAGTCTTACCGTCGGCAGAGCGTTTCTCGTTACAAAGTCTACGGAGGTTCCTCGCTTCATTTAACATACAACTCTTGTGATAGAGTATCTTCCTGTTCCCAGCAGGGACTTCGGAGAGACGAAGGTGGTAGACCGTGGCCTCAGTTCGATAATGGGAACACATTTGTGAGAGGAAAAGAGACTTTATGATGTGAAAGAGACATAAGTATTCAGCTTAACAGTTTGGAGAAGAATCTGAGCAGTTGTGGATTATGGAGGTCTATATTTTGATTGAGTCAACGTTGATAGAATTAGTTGCTGTTGGTTGTTTTTGATATTGAAATTTCATTATTTCTTGAAATCAATATACGTGAAAGGTGAATAACTTGAGCAAGATGATACTGAACATCACGTAAAAGAGTCCCTACAATACAAACATAATATTGAAATGGAAGTCAATCTCAATGAACGCTTTTGAATTATTCTTCATTTTAAAAATCGATTACCGTAATTACAATGGGAAGGTTTTGACAAAAGAAAGATGAACATGAGGTACTTCGTGTCACAAGGTGATCTCAAAATACACTAAAGATACTCAATAACATGACACACGAGTAGCCCCACGCACGAAAATTTACGTGTTTTTTCCTGAATTATTTCTTTTGATTTGCCAGTGGACGCGAGTTCTGTGAAGGAATTTCCACATTGAAGGATGTCTCTTTGGTATGCACAATACAATGCTTACAATACATGTATACCTTACCAAATTTCCTCCTATTTAAATCCTTAAGAGCGTCACAGACAGACTGACCAAGCAAGCAAGCAAGCAAGCAACAAACTGTGTATTATTAAATCGTGGAATGTTACCCGTAAGTCTGCAGTCGAAGGTTAAAGAGCTCTCCGTACCTACACTGTAAGTGTCAGCGAGAGCTCACAGGCATTGTCTCGCAGTCACTAAACCGTAAAAGCCTGGGCGTCTCATGCCTCTAAGCAGGTCTGTACTGGAACTATCACTCCCTGGAAGCGTGCAAAGTTGGGAAGGTCTGGAGATGCTCTATCTTCTGTCCCGACAGTATCAATCTGGCACAAAACGGACGATTTCGGCAGCCTGGGAAGCGGAGCGATGGAAAAGTAGATGGGATTGCGGGACTATCTATGCTTGTGATGAGTTTGTGACCAGCTTGTGAGCCGTTTGTGACCAGCTTGTGACGAGTTTGTGACGAGCTAATCACCAGTTTGTGAGTCGTTTGTGACCAGCTTGTGACGAGTTTGTGACGAACTAATCACCAGTTTGTGAGCCGTTTGTGACCAGCTTGTGACGAGTTTGTGACGAGTTAATCACCAGTTTGTGACCTGCTGTTGGCAACGGAAGATTTACACTACATGGATTTGGAGACGTGTTGGACCCAACCATTTATCACGTGTCTAATGTAAAGATAGGAGTGTCTAGAAGTCTAATCTGCAGTTTTAGAAAGGACAGTCCATTATGCTTTGATCTCAATTTAATTCTGGGCTGTGTATGAGGATGCTTACTTTCTGGTCCAAGTGTCGTTATGAAAAATAATGGACGAAGTCAACCGTTTTGAAACGTTTGATGTGAGTAAATCTGTACCTTCAGTAGATTTTAAATCAAGGACAAGGCTTATTTATTAATGTTCATAAACATTGCAGCACATTTTTAAGGATGAAAAAATTAGTGTCGACGACTGCTGTGTTTCTGTTTGAAAACGTTTGAGTTTTAGAATACAATTCAATTGAAAAAAACATGTGAGTAAACATTATTTCAAAATTCAATTTTAACGCAAGTTATGACGTTTTAAAAAGAGTTGCTAAAATATATATTTTTAACAATTTTAATTGCCTTGGAGCTTTGGAGTCATGCAGTACTACAAGTCAAAAACATGACAAGAAATTCATTATAATATTTCATAAAAATTACGAGTAATTGTAAATAGTGAACAGAAACCACTTAAACTTGTTGTTTCTGAGAATTGAGGATTCTTTTTAAAATTCATACTTATTTCGCAATACATCAAAATAATAAATGCATTTTACGAGACAGTATCATTTATATATAATTGGCAATATCTCCGACGACGTAATACTTCGCAATATAACATACGTGACAATATCCTATATGACATATCTGAAAACACTCCGTAACATACGTGACAACATTTTTTCCAGTATACAGTACATTCTAATGTATGACAATCAACTTGACATTGATAAAGTGAAGTAAAGACCATGCACTTTTTGTAATCCAAGATTCATTTTTGAATTAAACAAATAGAAAAATAAAATAAATTGGCGTTCTGAAAATTTTTTCTCAGTTTCAAACGCATTCTTTTCGGGCATATATTACACTTTTTGATAACCTAATTCTTCACTAATCGCATACACTCAACTCAGACTTTCTCGTTTCCTTCAACTATGCAACGTTTCTTTCTGCAAGACCAACTCGAGAGTTCGGTCTAAGGGGAACTTTATCTGAAAAAGTTTTCATCAGCCTGGCAGTAAAAGCAATTTCATTTGCTGACTCGAGTTCAACTTATTGCTGCTCTCCAGTTCTCGCTTCTACGCAGATTATTCGAAGCAAAAACACAACCCAGGAAGACATGTCACAAAAACCTCACATTGGACCCTTAACTGCTCCCTAATTTTTCCCGCCGGTGGCCAGAAGTAATCGATGTACATAAGGCGAGAATAACGTACAAGTTTCAATTTTGAGACTTGTGTACGTTCTTGATTGGGATAGTTATGAGATGTCTAGAAATAAAATTTTAAGAAGCAGTTCTTATAATTTGATGAGCTAGCTTGGGTGGGATTTGTCTTCAAAATGAAATTTTAACGTCATCAATGTGATGTGTTATATTAGTAAACTCCATTAGGAACGATGCGTTCTAACAGTTCGGAGTTCATAACATATGATCGAATATTAAATCGCGAAGATTTCACTGAACTGATATTTTTCAAGTCTTTCCAGAATATTTAATGAGTTTCCAATAATTATTCTAGGAAGTGTTATTCGATGATCATTCAGCAGACTGGTAGGTAGATCAAGATTACGAAATAATCATGATTAAATATAATTCAAGAAGCCAACATATAATCAATACCACATTTCCGCCCTAAACATTACTGGACTTCATTTACTTTTAGAGCGAAAGACCAACAAAGTCTTCCGTTTCAGATGCAGTGAGGGACCCAAAAGAATTTCAGTGGCAAACAATTGTCATTCCAAGGGCGTCAGACTTCCAAGTCTTCGTAGAGTCTTCTTCTTCGTCTGTCGTGAGCGACTGAGTCCAGAAACTGGACAGCTGAGAAAGGGACCATTTAAAGAGAACCATCATGTCCGTATGTGTATATAGGTCGCCTTTTTCTTCTTTTCAGATGGTCTTACAACTGTATGTACATGGTGTCTCCAAAAGTGTATGCATTTTTAAAAAGCTGTAGTTTGAATTTACTGGTATTCATAAGGTGTACATAAGGTAGGCAACAACGTATTCTGGATACAAAATAAAATTTTAGATTTTGCTTTTTCTAATGAGACCAGTCCCAGCCTATTAGCACCAGTAGTATTCAAACTACAGCCTTATAAAAATGTATACATTTTTGGGGGGACACCCATGTATGATACACAAACTCTGACTGTGATCCGTTTCTTCACAATCAAACGGGCAAGCTACGTCAGTTGTTTCCAGCTTGTTGTCATGTATTAAGTATTAAAACTTAAAGCGTTCAAATCACAACCTGCCAGGCTCGTCAAGATGAATATAAATAAAAAACAATAAGCTTGTTTAAATAAGTTGATATAGCTAACCATTAATCTAACTGTCCCGACTTTAGTATGATTACATCTAACCCAATAACAAAATTACATCTTATCCAAATGATTTTAAACTTATAACACTACTTGCTCGTCAACACGAACAACTAGTTATGTAATTATTTACGAAAGCCCACAATACCAAAATAGATGCGGTGTATAATTCTCATCTACTGAGAAGTAGTGTAGATTCGCCATAGGTCTGCAGAAGTACCCTAAGTGCAGCAAGTAACAATCGATCATGACTCTCCAGCGCGTAAAGGACTGTTCGAAATCTCATGTCATTGAGCAGGCTTCCTGCTACGGCTATTCTCCCTCTCATGATGAAGCGGGCGCCAGCAAATTTTTTTCTTCGTTGTCGTGATGGAAGAGATACAGGACTTGATTCAAGTTCGAATTTTGAAACTGAATACAAGGATGGAAATTATAGTAAAAACTGCTCCTGATATTGTGATAGAAGATATACATGCCACCCGATCTATCTTATATATTTTGGAAATTAAAACGATAAGATCACACACTCCACTCTAAAATAAGTAATTCTGGTAAAATAATTAGGTAAGTTTTGCGTATCAGTACAAGCGTGAATTGCTGAACGGAGTAATTTCAGAAACAATTTAATGTACAAAATTTTCAAAATGAAATAAAAAATCGGGATTAAACGCAGGGGGATACAGAGCTTAAAAATTTCAATATTAATATAAATGGCTACATACATATGTTAATCCAATTTTTTGAGACGATCAGTAGAAATGAATGAATTGACAACTTTTATTTATGCTTCTCAAAATTTGTAGTTGTAGTTTAAAAAATTTCTATGTCAACTTCACGTAATTGCCTATGGGTCAAAATTGGTTTATATTATATATAATGGTTAAAATGGTGAACTTTATAAATACTGTCAACAATAGGATTTTAAAGAACACGCGTAAAGATTTTTAGATAATATGTAGCATAAAAAAAGTTGAAGCTATTGATTAACAAGGACTGAATTGAATAAATCCGTTTGTATATTTTCCTGAGGCTGCCAACAAAAGGCGATGAAAGTACTGTAGAAATTTCGTGCGTATTCTGATGAAAACAGATTACACAAATGAAAAAATTAAGAAAGTCGAACTAAATTCAATGCTAAAATATGTTCTACAATACACAAAGTGTTAAAACCCTTCAGGAAAAAGAGACAAACTTTTCAGGTAATAGTCATACTCTTCATGCATACTCTTACCAGCTACAAAAAAGTATGAGAAGACGTAAGCTTTAATCGAATTTGAAAAACTATTCACCCTCATTAATGAGGAAGCTCACGAACAATTATTTTTTAAACAACACTGCGTAAAATAAGGTTAGAGATCATACCCAAGATTCTGCAATAAAATTAAAGCTACATCAGGGAAGTACACAAGGTCATTTGTTTTCAAAATTTACAAGTATGGCGAGTTTTTTTTACTAATTATACAAAACTAGAAAATACAACACACTAAATACACTGTAAATTTAAATAATAGTGGGCTAATTTATTTTGTGTGGTTAAGATTAAAAATTCCACATGGCTGAAAATTTGAATGATGAAAAGGTAATTTTTTCAGTGAGGATAAAACTCAAAATTCAAAATGGCTGATTATACGAATGATAGTGGGGTCATTTTTGTGTAATGATAACATCTGCGCTGTGTGTGCGAATGATAGGCATTTGTATAGCTGCTGGAGCTCCATCGATCATCCAAAGCTGTCGACGCAGCTGCTGCTGCTGGTGCAGCTGCAGCAGCTCGTAGCTGTCAAATTTGGAGGTGAAATTCAGAATCAAACACGAAAGGATCTCCAGGACGTAGAGCCTTTCCAACAAGAATGTTTTTCGTGTAATTTTAAATAAAAAATGTACTACAATGTACTGAAGGAACTGGGTCTTGGAAAAAATTATTTAGAAGTGGTATTTGCTGGAGTTGTTTACATTAAAATATACAATTATATCGGACACATAATCTTCAAGAAGGCCAAGACGTCAAAAAAACAGAAAAAAGTTTTTTAAAAATGTATATTAACTTGAGGATATCACCTACGCAACAACTTTTTTCTGTCAAAATGGCAAATACAATTTTTGCACCTCAAACAAATTATTGAAAAACAGCTTTAGAAAAAATTCCAAGGCCATTATGTAACACAATGTTAACGACAAAAAAAAAATACTTTCTTAGGTACAACAGGAGGAAACAGTTCCTCATCAGATTGTTTTCTCATTAGTTAAATTATTTTTTATTTCAGCAAGATTTCACGTCTTTAATCTGATAGGTATATTTTATGTAAAGGATGTTGTGTGTTATACCTGTTCATTGATTATTGTTACGAGTGTTTTCAAAACAGTAAACATAAACGTTTAAACGTCTCGACATCTGAACAACTCCACGGAATGAATTTCTGTGTCGGTATAATAAAACGAGCAATGTCAGCGTACACAAAGTTGTTTCGGTAATTCGGTATCAGAGAGCGTTAAAAATTCCAAGCATAGAAAAGTTGAATGCCAGATAAAAGCTGGTGAACGACCATGAGCACTCAATAGTGTTTTGTCAGCAAAGCTACTGGATCATCCAGCAGAAGCCTGCATCAAAACGCTTGCCAGTTTTAAATTCATATTTTTTTGTCTGAGCCAAAGAAAGAATAAGAAAAAGTCTGAGGGTGAGACTTGGGGAAGTTAGGCAGTCTGTCTTTCGCTTGAGTGATTGCAGGAAATTTTGGAATTCATAAAATTAGAAGACAATATTTAGACATCATTCATATTTATTCGGAGGAGACAATTGCTTCAATGTTGTTTATTTATTTGTGTACTGTATGCCTGGCTTCACTTGCGGTAGAAAAAAAGGAAATTCTTCTTATCGAAAATGTTTTTGCTTGGAGTTTTAGCAGAAAGTAAAAATAGAGTTTTAATATAATCAGTTTATAAAATTTCGACCAATTCACTGGTGTTACGTTATTTTCTCTTTGACCGCATCTGCATGTACAAAAATTCAACAGAAGCTGCTCTGGTTTACTCATTTAAGTGTCTTGTAAGTAAGTTAAATGGTGGATGAAAGCAACGGTAAATAAACCAGTTTGTCACACAAGAATATAATTTCAGGTTACTGGTATTAAAAATATATACTTTATCAATAATTACTGTACCACTTTCGAGCACATGTCCTGCCTGGAAAACGCATAGACTTAAAAAAATAAAATATAAAAAAATACGGACCAATTGGCTAAGAAACGCAGAGATTTCAAAAATACAATATTATTTAGATTTTAGAACGAAAATACGGGCCAACCATCTGTAAAACTTACAGGTCTAAAGAAGTAAAATAAGATTTCGAATGAAAATACGGCGTAACTGTCTTAGAAACGCAGATATTTCAAAGAAATGCAGTAGGATTTAGAATTAGACTGCAGGCCAGAGACGCTCGAAAGTGTTCTAAGATATTTAGGCGTGTCGCACTACCAGGTTTATGAGTGTCAAATTTTTCTCCTGTTTAACAAAACACATATTTGTTGTTTGCAGTGGATATTTACTATAAGGAGTTGGGGATGAATTATGAAACAATTAGACTAAGTGTTGCACTTGAAAATCATGTTTCGATAAATAGAAACGAAAAAAAATTTGAGTGGGTCTTTGGTGTCGTTTTTCTTCGTTCCCAGCAAAATAAGAGGATCTTATCTTCTTTGTGCATAGGTTAAATTTAGGCATTTAAATTTGAAATTTTGAATACTTTCTCCAAAAAATTTGGCATCATGGAACAGTGCATGACAAGATGCAGCTGATCTCATATTTTAAGAATTGAAGAAGATAGAACGTTTTCCCACCTTTACTTGAGCTTAGTTATGGAGTTAAACGATAATCCCACATTTTTCTGTAATAGGTTAACAACCTAGAAAATTAATTTTTGACTGTCTTTTTAAAACATTGCCATGAATAACTTTCAAAGAACTTGCAAATGATTTTAAGTTTACTGTTCCAAACTGATACAGACAAGGTAACTATTCTCATCACAGCTGGATGTACATATATTTCATGTACTGAGTGGGGCATCTAACTTCCTTTTTTAACATGAAAACGCATGTAAAAAATTAAGTTTTATTGTCGCAGCCTGTATTTCTATAGTTTACAGTAACACCCAACATATATGACGAAGGTTACAAGAGTTATACAATGTTAGAAAGGTAGAACAACGTTAGTTCTTAGCGGCAGTGTACATATGTAGCAGTTGCAGCGACTGTCTCATTCGTCGGTCAGGTTCTGGGACGGCCAGCGAGGCAAATATACTCTTTCAGAACAGACTGACATGAGGCCTAACTCGACTTAGGGGTTTTAAAACTCGTCACCTTCAAATGGATAAGCGCTTCGATGCCCCACACAGAGTCCGTGAAATGTTGAAAAAAGAAACTAAAGAGAATGGTTTCATCTTACGGAATTTCAGGCTATTGATATGCTAGTATTTTAATGAAAGTATAAGAAGAAAAGTTGTTATTTCCCATGTTGCCCCTGCAAAGATAAAGACTGTACTGAAAAGTGAGGTTATATGCAAACAACTTTTGGTTTGAATTCCCCATTGTAGAATCAAACTTCAGCTTGATATTCAACGGATAATGAAAACTCTGTCAAATTCTCTGGCTTTTACCACTGTTATTTGAATTCTTTCTTTATATATGCCTGATCACCGCGAATATTTCTTTACGAGAGTAAAATATAGCATTTACTGCAAGACGGGATTGGAAAGTATTTTGATCCGTGTATCCATGTTTTTTTGGGTTTACGCAGTTTATGATGAATTTTCAGAAAAAGTCGTCTTATGGGGACTGAAACTAAACGTAACTCATATTGGACTTATGTAGCATTTTTATCATATGTGTTTGATCGGGGCATACAATGGCCATGTTCTTTTTATTTTAGTGTATTTTATTCGAAAAAGAGCTTAGAATTTTGCTGGTCATTCATTTTTCCTTCTTTTGTTAAATTTTTCATATTTGTAGTAATAGTTCACACTAACACATTTATTAAATAGTATATTTCTTGAATTAGTTTACCAATGATAGATTTTTTACAACAGTCTGCTATAGTGGGTATACTAATAATTACAATTTTATTCTTTGCAATAGTCTTCGAAATCTTGTAAAAATGTTGTAAAAATTTCCTTTTCAACGGGATATTTAGAATAACTTACCTGCTTTATATTTCAATTATCGAGAATAAAATGTAGCATTACTCATCAGGTTTGCCAGACATTTCTTGTTCATGATATTTTATTACCAAAATAGGTTCCAAAAACCTCACTTATTCAGTTCTTTTTCCATACATTTCCTTTTTCTAATTTGAGAGTAGAAACATCACTTCTATCTTGCAACAACGTTCATGTGGCAGGTCGGCCGTTTCTGGGCCCAACACACCGGGTTGGTTGCCGTAGTTCTTTTTTCCAGCGTTTGCTAAGTTTTAGCCAAGTCGCTGCCTCGGACCGCAGCCCAGACCTATGTTTGCCTCACTAATTGAAAACTAAACATACGAGAGTCTGTTCAAAGCAGAGTGTGTAGGTGTGCACGCTTCAACGATCACACAGTGACACTTTCCTGTCAGACAATGCTTCTAAGCATTGCTGGATTCTCGGGTTCAATCTCGTTTTTTCATCGTTTTGGGCTAGAAAAAGCTTCCATTCGTAAGGTGAATTCCAATTGAATTGTAATTTTTCCATTACTTTGAACTTAAAAACTTAAGGAAATCGTTTCAGTTAAATTTCATTGCCTACCACTGCTACTAAGTTTTACTGGGTTTAAATTTTTTTACCACAGATTCCGACTACAAAGTTCAATTAACTAAGTTATGCACTTGATTCTCTTTGTAATTCCTAATGCAAATGTGCTCATTAAAGCTCACACACCTGCAATTCTGGGTGTATTTCTACCTGTGAATACACAGTACAGGCGTCAGTGGATACCAGTTTACTATTGGAAACACTTTTAGGTGCGAATGTACTCATACATGGAACAATACTTAAACATGTGAATGTATTTGTGTCTGTTGAAGTACTCGCACCTATGAGTGTACTTATTCATGCCAAATGATCTACTCATGTCTGTGAGTCGCATTAGGTCTCCTGAGACGTAGTCCGTAGTGGCACTGGACAACTGCACAGTAAAATTTGGGTGAAAAAATACACGGGACTTCTAACATCTAACGCCTAGTATGGCGTCCTTTAATATCATCGGTCTCATTTAAAACGCCTCATGAACTTAAAAATGAGACTGATTTTTATATATAAATTATTTTAGTAATCGTTTTTTCAAAATAATCTTTTTAGTTACACCGAAAGCGTTTGCGAACACTAATTTTTCACATGTAACTGACAGTATGCTTAAAAAAATAGATTTGCGATTCATCGTCATGTTGATAATTATTTAGCGATGCAGGGCACTAGTTATAATTCAAAAGAGTTTTTCTCAAGCTACTCATTCAAATATTCGATATTATATTCTTGAGACCTCTTTGAACCACACGTGGTAATTAAAATATGATCATAAATCTAAAAAATGTCAATGGAGTAATGAAGAAAAAGGTCTATCTAAAGTTATTCCCAAATTACTGAAATGAATATTCATTCATTTTATTTGATGGGTGAAAACTACCACTGCATTTAACAAAAAAATCCGGAAACAAATAGATTCCAGCTTTTCTAAGATCATTTTAACGTCAAACCAGCGAAACTTGCACTGAATGCGAATAAAAATAAGCCACTGAACGCATTGACTGTCTCTTCTTTACGGTAACCACCCCACAAGATTTAGATAACAAAAGTCAATTGTGTAAATTCGACGAAATTTCGAGGCACAGTTTTTCTTCAACGCCAGCAGGAGGTAGGGAAACAAGAGGTGGTTGTTGCTCACGGACCCTCAATCGCCGAGCACTTTTGAAGTGTTTGTTCAATAAAGACAAGCGTCTACAAACCACTTGTTAAAGCACTCTAACGCTGTTTACACGCCTGGTTTGCCTTACCTCAAGGGCACATTCAAGAGGCATCACACCTATTCCACAGTGTTTCATTATGAGCAGCCAAAGGAAGGCTTCTAAAGCCACACTGCAGGTGAGCTTCTGTTGAATTACGGTCGGGTCAGGTTCTGAATGTCCCTAGAGTTTCTCCTTCAGCTCATTTCTAAAAATTCTTTATTTAAACATGTGTGCATACTTATGTAGCTTCTAGAGTGGAATATTTTAATTTGACGATGTTTTTACCAGATATTTATTTGAATAAATAAACCAATTCTACTAATCTTATTCAAGTTCGTATAAACAATCTACTTTTTCTATAATTTTATGTTTGAATGTTAATTGTGATCTTTCTACGGAAGTTATTTTTTTAAACCTCCGATGGGCTAAAAAAAGGCAAATTCACGTAAGAAAAAAATATTATGGTGAAAGTACAGCAGTGTCTTACTTATTTCTCTACATAATCGTCAAAACAGATACAGCCGATTGTCTGTGGTACAGGTAATTAAATACGGTCGCTACGATCGATTTTACCGCCAAATGTAAGTTACAAAGTGCAAAACGCTTCCTGTAAGTAGAAGGACGTAGTGCTGCTGAAATCCATCGCAGAATGAGCAAAGTGGGCGACAACTTTGTGAGTGAGGGTAGTGTACTGGTATGATGTAGAAAATTTACGTTAGGGTGAAACGAGATCCATGAAGAAGGTGGACAAGGGTGCAAGTTTGTTGCTCTGATCAGGTGGTTAACGCCAAACGAAGATTCACAATCAGTGAACTTTCCGAAAAAAAAATCGGACAGTTCAAGGTCTGCTTTGTACACACTTGTACAAGACTTTGGATACCGGAAACTGTGTGCCCGTTCGGTCCGGGCTCGTAGTGACCGTCAAGCACAACGGTCACAACGGGCATATCTTCTCACTGGCGGCTAAATTGTTTGAAAAAGATATCGAGAAGTTTGTACCTCGATATGAAAAATGCCTCAACTGTTTTGGCGATAATGTTGAGAAATAAGTAAGATCCTGCAGTGTTCTTGGTAATAAAATTATTATGTTATGTAAATTTACCTTTTTTAGAGCCCATCGGAGATTAAAAAACATTCTTCGTAGAAAGTTCATATTTTATCAGGTAGGGCTAAAAGTACGATCTTGAGTACGATTTATGACACACTGTGTTAAAGAAAATGAGCCTCAAATTATATATTGTATCCTATATTGAGAGCAGCAGCCTTTAAGTAATTTATGATATTTATGGTATTTATGGCATAATGTATTAATAGTAACAGTTTTTATACAGTTTTGCTTTCAATATTTTTATAATTCTTTGATAAATTGTATAAACAAAAAAAATTGGAAGCATGACATCTGGGTACTGTTGAATTTAAAGAAGAAAATGAGACTGTAGTAGGAACGTTTTTTTTAGATTCATGAATACGTATTGAAGAGTACATTTGCCCATGGAAAGAAATTCTGAAAAACGTAGTTGGCTATTATTCACTATTAAATAACCCTACCAGATTACCGTATGGATTCTTAGTAAAAAAATACGGTTATGCGCATTAATTGTACGCAACCCTCCTCAGTGGATTGTTTTACTGCTGATCGAATAAAGGAACAAATACAGCTGAAACTTTTGTTTTTTATTTATAAAAGTAAACAATACACTAAAGAACTGCAACAAAAAACTGAAAAAAATCCACAATGGAGGCCTGTTTAACATCTACATGACGCATGTACTGTGGATTTATCAAATAAAAGAACAAATTCAGCCTGAACTTTTGTTCTCCATTTATAAAGGTAAACAATACACAAAGGAACTGCAACAAAGAACTAAAAAATCCACGACGGAGGCCTGTTTAACATCTATATATACTCATGCACTGTGGATTATCAAATGAAAGAGGAAATAAAGCTGGAATTTTCCCAAGTGACCACAGTACATATATCAAGCAACAGGTCTAAACGGTGGCTCGTAGATGTCACGCCATTGGTCTCTCCCTACAGTCTCAAAGCGATGGTTTCTGGATGAAAGATGCCGGGAATAATTGATTCCTAGAAGACGAATGGCTGGACTGAGGAGCATAAATAATGTCTTGCTAACATCTGCTACAACATTCGAGGTTTGTACAACAATCTCTCGCTGGATTCGTGTTGGTCTTTGAGTTGTTTCGGGGTATTTTTCGTTTGTTTGTATGATTGTGCTATATGATTGTGCGAGGGAAAAAATAACATAAATGAAACTTGATAAAAAGAGACAGTTCATGGTAAAGATTTTTAGAAGTTGTATTCCCTTACTTGAGTCACAACCGGGAATAAAATACAAAATCAAATTATTCCTTGCCAAGCACAAAATAATTTTTTTCATTGTACTGTAGAACTTTTTAAATAAAGTAATATAAGTGAAAACACAGTTCAGCATTGATATAAATAAAATACACTGGTCATGGTATATTTATTCAACAGACGCATAATATGGTAGAATATCCAACAGGGACAACAGCCGTATAAGGGATATATTCGTACAACAAAGACAACAGAAGCAAAGTGCTGTTTCCCACAAGTTAGCAAAATTCTATAAATAAATATAGAAACATTTATTAACCCCAGCTTGAATAATTTTTACCTCTCACAAATTTCATTTTTACGGAATCTTTCGCCGCTTTTCAATTCCGCTGCAGCTTTGTATTTTTGCGCACACTCAAACTCTTCGACGACATCCATTTCGTTAGCATTTAGGGTGTCGCGATTCTCACCCTCAGTTGCTGGGGCGACCTGTTATGTTGTGATTTAAGGGTCTAATTAGAGTAATGCGCCCCAAAACTTCCATGCAAAACTTTCAGGATTGTAGTTGACGCCCGGCGCCTGCCGATGCTCGATGCGAGGACGGGAAAGCGCTCAGTCGGCTTTGGAATTGTAGAATTAGAAGAAATTTTACCAAGAAACTGTAGTGTTGATTTCGGGAAAAATCTCCAGCGTATAATGAACAGGAAAATTAAATCGAGAAGCCACATTTTCTTCTTACTTTGAATTAAGAACCTTAATCTTAATTAAAAGCAGCATATTGTAAAATGTGTGCTGTTAAAAATGAACAGTATTACGCTCATGCTTCTTTTCACATAAGAAATTATTTGTAAACAAACGAATCGTGAACAAATTAGAGGACAGGAATAAAAGTAGAGAGAACAGAGTTTCATGGGAAAAAGAAGAGGATACTTTCGAACAGAAAATTTATGTAAATTTATTAAATTTGGGATGCAGGTCGTAGGAGATATATGGTTTAAGAATAGCGTAGATGTGATATAGCAAAAAACAATTATTTTTAAATCAGAAATGCTTCAAACGATGTTTATTTTTTTGGATGTTATTTTCCACTTGTGGGTAGAGATATAGGTGAAATGATTTAACCATCATTAATTGACCACAACAGTGCTATGAAGACAAATATGTTATGTCCACTGAACATACACTAAAGTACGCAAATGATTAAAAAAATTGCACGGGTATAAATAAACAGTTAATAAAATAATATGCTTGACCAGATAAAAATTTACAATTTGAGTGTCCAACAGCTATTGTATCGGACATTGTATCATTCGTACAATCCTAAAAGTTTAGCTACTTCTCAGGAGCCGTAATTTACTTTTTTCAACTTGTCGACGTGCCGATGCGATCCTTCATTTAAAACATGTCCAATTAAAACCCAGTTTGATTTTTCAATCGTAGCAATATCACAGAAAAGATTGTGATAATACATTTTAGTGTTGGTATTGTTTCTGTGCAATATTTTATGGTGCTAAATATTTACGAACACCTGTAATGAATATTTGACACTGCTAAATATTGACCAACACCTGTGATGAATATTTGATAGTGCCTGTAGATCGCATGTATGGGAGCGATTCCATTGTAAACGACACCGCCAATTATACTAGTACTAGTAATTCTTATTGTCAAAGTGATTAATGTACATATATAAATTTATATGTTCATTAAGCACTAATCAATTTGAAACTTATTACAGGGCGCTTGAAATTAACCCTTCTACTGGAATACTAAATTTAATATTTGTGGAAACCATCGTAAAAATAATTTTTTTCTGTTCGTTTTACTCCACCGGTAAAATAGATAAGAATAACAATAACAACTACAAAAAATAGCCCCAGTATTTTTAAAAAATTTGACCGTCCAAATAGACGCATAAATTTGACCGCCAAAATAGATACGTATAAATTGCCTGACAGTTTAGATACGTATAACAAAGAATAATAAATACACCAGTATCTTTCGTAGACTAGACCGTCAAAATAGCTTGGAACAACAATGAGACAGTAGTTAAAAAAGCTGCTTAAGAAAACTAAATCGAACAGACTCTGACGAATTCACATCTGGTCCGCGGGACGCACTGCCTCGGAGGCGTAAATGATCCATCATTTGGAGGCAACTGCGGTGACAGCTCAGCCTCAGCCTCCCTTCACCGCCTCACGCTTGTTTTAAAATAAATTTAGTGTGTATCATATGCTCCTCGTACTTGCGTTAAAGTTAAATTTAGTACATCACAGTTGCATCAGCAATTATAAATGTATCACTATCCTGGATCCCAACAGCCACAGCTGTATCAGCAATTA
>VCRD01001561.1:78203-92586 GCA_006783055.1 Trinorchestia longiramus | reverse complement strand
AACAAATATTCAAATAAACAATCAATGACATTTTTCTTTGACGTTCACCTTTCGTAGTAATGCCTAATAATCAATTAATCAATTCTGCACGAAAAAGTGTCATGCACTTCTAAAATAATTTGAATACAATCCAAAAAATCACAAATTTCCATCACACAACATGCTACATGATAAACTGATAATATTTCTCTGTGTTGAAATTAATTTCCGATCACGGGGCGGGATCACAATTATTGTAATCCAGCTCGGGCTCTGTAGCATCGCCAATGTATGACTGTAGGTCCACACACACACTCACAGCAGTCGTGCATTCAGGAGCTGGATAACTGTACGAGCCAACATCTCTTATCTTTCACGCAGTTCCTTCCGCAGCGCCATTGCAGCTATAACTAATACTGTTGTATCGACGACTGCTGCTACAGCGTCGGTCGCGATATCAGAGGCATCGTCTCTCTCCTGTTCTTTTTCTGTGCCTAGAACTTCCTATAAAGGGAGAAGCTGGATTGAAAATATTTCGCTGGCTTGTGTTGGTTATTTTCTGCTCAGTTTTTGGTAAGAATTGTGATTATCTGATGGAAATGTGCATAAGTATTTTTATTACATCAGGTAAACGAGAGCACATTGAAAGGAAACTTTCTTAACATCGTTAATGTAGCAGTGATGTGTTTGGATTTATTTGTGCACGAGAATAGTAAAATAGAATAGAATAGAATGAGGCTATAGGAACGAACCTTTTGGCCCATTCTTGGGTCGGATAATTACTTCGATAATTATTCGGTTGTTTACCCAAGTCCCATGCCGTATTTCTAGCCGCGTCAACCATGTCGGCAGCGGGATTCGAACCCGGGTCTTTCCGCTCGCAAGCAGATTCGCTCACCAGTTGACCAAGCTGGTGGTAATAAAGCACACATATCAGAATAGCAGGGGAGCAGATTGATCTGCTCCACACATTCCCGCTTACCTTCTTCTACGTAGTAATGTAAAATCAATGAAAACGGCGAAACCCTTTTCACTCTTTGAAATCTAATATGATGAAATCTATATACACTCCTTTATAATGGTTTTCTAATTTTTTTATCTCTCTGATTATAACTATTTAAACTTTTATCCAAATTTAATGTCTTAACAAAAGCAATTGCCTGAATTGGGATGATGAAAGCTTATCAACACAAAAATTTAAAAATTCGCTCGTATATACTTGCTATTCTCTAGTCTCTAAAATTAAAAGGATCTTGAACTTTTCAGCTCTGCGGGATTTTATTATTTAATCAGTAAATTGCAAGACGCTTTTCAATAATCTTTTATGTAAAATTTTTTCAAACGAAATTTTGCACGACGGTTTTCACATTGAGTGTTAATTTACTGCAGACATCGAACCCCCCAAAAATGAAAGAAATAGAGTGCTTAGTAGACTGCCAATATTCTTCTTCATAACGTGTAACAAATGGCTATTAAGGATGGGGAGTAAAGTACGTAGAGTTTTGCACCAAGTGAAATTTTTCCCCTGTGAAGCCCAATAATTCGTATGAGAACATTTATCAATCATCAATGATGTCAAAACTTATAATGAACAAATAATGGCTTCTCGAATAACTCAAACATCCGAGAAAGTTGAAGAGTTTTGATTGCACCCAATTTTGTAGAGCATAATAAACACATCTCATAGAAAATTCCCATGAACGAAACACCCACGGTGTTTACTTTTCAGGATCGATCAACAGAGGTGTAATATCATATTATTTCTTCATTAACTGGCTCTTGATTATTTCGTTATATAAGATAATGTATTTTACTACAAAAAGGTTGGCATTAAGAATTGGTCTCTGACATCCGGCAGAAAAGTGGCTAAAAGACGGTGAAAGTATGGAAAAATCATATTACATCACAGAATATGATATTCATAAAGTGTGCTGGTATTCCATGAAGTGATGAAAGTCTGGAAAATCATACCACATCACTGAAATATGATATTCATGAAGTTTGCTGGTATTCCATGAAGTGATGAAAGTCTGGAAAATCATACCACATCACAGAATATGATACTCATGAAGTGTGATGGGATTTCAAGAAGTGATGAAAGTCTGGAAAATCATACCACATCACTGAAATATGATATTCATGAAGTGTGATGGGATTTTAAGAAGTGATGAAAGTCTGGAAAATCATACCACATCACAGAATATGATACTCATGAAGTGTGATGGGATTTCAAGAAGTGATGAAAGTCTGGAAACATACTACATCACTGAAATATGATACTCATGAAGTGTGATGGGATTTCAAGAAGTGATGAAAGTTTTGAAACATACTACATCAATGAAACATGACACTCATGAAGTGTGCTGAGATTTCATTCGCCTTTATTTTTCCTGTCAGTTGAGTAAGAAAGCTCAGTGAATTATTCTCTAGCCTTCCCAGGCACAATTTACGCTGTGTTCAGAACATGCTTAGGTTCAGGCAGCGTTAACGATTAGCTGTCTAAACTTTAAATGTACAACAGTTAGCGACAATTAATGCAGGAGTTGTTTTTGTCTGAACTTCAAGGTGCAGAATTAATAGAGTTTCTTTTATCACGATAATAATCAGTACGAATTGTGATTTTATTGTTAGTAGCGCAACTAATGCTAGAAGTTGTTGAAAGCTATTGAAAAGGATAATAATGATAATAATAACAAAAGGGAATAATGATAAAAATGCTTATAATGATATTAACAATGGTTACAATTAAACTCATGTTGCTGATCATAGTGATATCTATTATGATGAAAATTATACTGATAACAATAGAAATAATAATAACAACGATAGATATCAGTTCTAATAAACACCTCTTCCACAATATTTCTACGAGATGAAATTCCAACAGTAGTTCTACTGCTAGTCACTACCACACTTGTGACACACTGTGCAGTAGTTGTGACACACTGTACAGTAGTTGTGACACACTGTGCAGTAGTTGTGACACACTGTGCAGTAGTTGTGACACACTGTGCAGTAATTGTGACACACTGTGCAGTAGTTGTGACACACTGTACAGTAGTTGTGACACACTGTGCAGTAGTTGTGACACACTGTGCAGTAGTTGTGACACACTGTGCAGTAATTGTGACGCAGTGTTCAGTAATTGTGACACACTGTACACTAATTGTGACACACTGCACAGTAGTTGTGACACACTGTGCAGTAGTTGTGACACACTGTGCAGTAGTTGTGACGCACTGTACAGTAGTTGTGACACACTGTGCAGTAGTTGTGACACACTGTGCAGTAGTTGTGACACACTGTACAGTAGTTGTGACACACTGTGCAGTAGTTGTAACACATGCAAATCACCGATAGAATGTTGGCAAAATTTTATTACAGAAAGCGCCTAAATTACCTGAAGCAGCACAGCAACTCATTTATAAAACATAAATTTAGAAATGGAGGAAATAAAAATGATATTAGCATGCAAGGGCAAATAATTCATTGGAATTCACCAGTGCTGTACTGTAAAAATGAATGGACACATGCACACTTGTATACATGTGCACATGCTGCACACATACGCACAGGCACAACATACTCGTGCACACACATGCACATTCGCCTGCACGCACACGCCATACACACACTACACTTGCATATACGTGCACAGACACACATGTACATACTGACAGACGTACCATAAACACACATCCCACACTTATACACGTTCACCCTCACCACACACACACACACACACACACACACACATACAGATCTCTGTTCGATAACTTACTTTCTTCTAAATATGCTCCTCAACTTCAATAAAGTCTGCTTCTAACTAAAATATTCAAATGAATTGAAATAGCAAACTATTCCTTCAACGATGCACCAAGTTTGCCCTTTTTTTAGTTAATATGAATTACATCACAGAAGAAAGGTCATTACACCCGTACAAAAATTTAGTACACTATAGAGCGTATTTAACTGAGAAATAAGAAAATACTGAAGTAATGCTCACTCAAAAATATCTAGGTGAATATATTTGCCCTGGATTCTATCTGTATTTAGTATTGCATGCTTGCTCATCGATGTTCTTATCACTACGGAAGAAATAAAAAAAATCGAATACAAAATATTTGCACGCTGTAATGCAGCGTTTACAATAAACACAAAAAAGGCTCTTCACAATAAATTACTGTCTGCATTTCATTTATTTATCATTGCTGCCAACATAAACTGGACTCGTTGTTGATAATGAATGTCAAATCATATACTAATTTACTCGCATAATATCCCGCTGGCCCAAATTCAGTCGTTACACAAGTATTGAGACTTTCTAGTCACTGGAAAATGAGACTTTAATCTCCGCCCGCTGGCCTTATTTTCTTGATGCAGAAAATCGCAAGACTTTGACTTAAAAGAAGGCACAAAAACTTGTCAATCACAAGCACTTCCTCTGAACTCCATCACACTGAGTCACGGAACCAGGGATAATTGTGAAGATCTTAATAAAAACTAATCTAAGTTTACGATGGAATGAGCATCCCTGTTTCAGTGGACATACAGTTTACAGCCACTGTATACTGTACAGTATACATCCACTGTACAGTATACATCCACAGTACAGTATACAACCAATGTATACTGTACAGTATACAGCCACCGTACAGTATACAGTCACTATACAGTATACAGCCACTGTACAGTATACAGCCACCGTACAGAATACAGTCGGCGTACAGTATACAGCCACCGTACTGTATACAGTCACCGTACAGTATACAGTCACCGTACAGTATACAGCCACCGTACAGTATACAGCCACTGTACAGTATACAGTCACCGTACAGTATACCTCATGCCTCATACTGTCACCACAAGTGCAGCACGATTGTACCTCCCAGCAGGAATATTTAACTCAAATATCCGCAATTTTTTACGGAAGTTGATTGTTTTATTTTACACAGTAAGAAAAACTAACGACTGGGTATAAACTTCCAGTTAGGTCGGCTGGTCATTGGCAGATGTCTTCAGGAATATGTTGATTAATTGTATTTATTAACATTATCATTGAAATTATCACTACGCATACTATTATACCGCTTCGATTATGAAATTTAATAAAATCTGTCTCCCATTTTTTGGAAGTATGATTATTTAAAGAGCGTGAGCTGTTGGCTTGCAATTATTGATCTGAACAGAATTTTGGTTGCGTGCCAAAAAAGTTGAGAAGCTCAACTTTACGGTGTTATTAATCTTAAAATTTAATGCACTGAGCCTACGCTGTGTTGAAAAAAAACTTTTTACTGAGACACTCATTACACAGCTACCGAGAAAATCAGTAACAATTCCCTAATCGTAATTGTTACCGTATTTTCATAAAGAAATTATAGCTTTAACAATCCATTTCTGCACACATCGTACCTGAAACCAACGAAGCAAAAGTTTTCCATTAAACAAGCAAAATTTGGCGCTACTCGTGTGATAAAGAACTACAAAAGATTTTGCAAGCCTTGATGCTTTCATAGGTGGATGCTAAAGTTATCAGTGGCCTCCTTTAGGCATTCGCTTTATTTAACTTCGACTGTCTATTGTTTTCTTATATTTTTTCTTGCATATGGAGAGGAAGGACACAGGCAGTTTATAGTCGTAGATGAAATTTTCTTCGTTCACCCCTCGTTGATTTTCAAAGACCAAGTCTGTAGGTGGGCCGAGGTGATGGAAGACTAACTCCTTTTGTCTCTGAGCTTTAAAGTGCCTGAATAAAGGTACAAGACTGAGTGATTTGTCTATGAAAAAGTAAACACTAAAATACTGCATGTAGGTATGCCAAAAATCTACGAGTCAATGTATAAAAAATCCTCGATAACTAAAAATGAATCACATTTAAGCAGAGACGCGCAAAAATTTCATGGAAAATTTAGTTGGAAATTATCAGTCGATACGGAATGGCAATACTTATTGCTAATCTTAAATACCTATTGCTTATAATAGTTCATAATGAATTACAGCTACAAATCGAGTGACTATGCAAATGCAATGAGTAAAATAATGAGTATAACGTTACGTTTGTAAATCAATAACTTTTGCTACTCATGATCAATTTTGGGCCAAGTGCTAAAAGAAAAAAATAAATCTGCTGTCAAGCTTCTCGCTCAGATGTTAGCCAATGTCATAGTAAAATTTTTTATCTTTTACGTGTCTTGTCTGAATAACAGGAAATCAAATGGTTATGCATTTGGGATATAAAAATATACCCCAAAGTTTGAAGCAAAATATATTTAAGATAGTAATCCAAGTGAAGCCTGTGAATAAAAATTACAATCTACATAGTTGCTACTCTTGTTTAAGGGTTTTTTCCGGTTCTAAAAGTTCATTCCAAAGACCCTGAACATGACAATGCTTTTGAATTCATAAAAGCTTTGAGGTCTCAACTCCACCGAACTAAGCAATGACGTTTAAAAAAATATAACGTTGAGCTTAACAGCGAAACTTCTTCGGGTCAAGAATTATATCCTAACTCCTTTTCTTTAGTACAAAGTTCTCGCAACTTTTTTTATCACTTCCTCTACATCATAATAAGAGTCGCCTTGCAAAACTGAATGCTTACACGAACGAGTAGAATTTCAAGTGTAATTTAAAAGGCTTGTTTTTGACTTGATTAGAATATTGAATTAATAAAATATTATGATCATAAGTCAATGATTGACACAGACTGACATTCAAACATGCTACAATCGCAAAAGATAAGTGTTGTTTGCTTCTGTTTAGAAACACATGGATCGAAAGTTTTCATTGGCAGTTCTAACCTTCTGAACTCAAGTCATATGCCAGAAACTTTTTACTTCCGCTTAAACAAGATCACTTTTCCCGAACAGTTTATCGACAAAGTTTAGTCGCTACTGACTTCCAAAACCAGTGTAGATTTACACATGAGAATCTAAGACACCTTTTCAATATCCAGCATGTACTTCCAGCGTGAGATTTTTGCAGAAATCTGTGTTTATAAGTCTGCAAGGAAGAAAATATTACCCAACTTTGGCTACCACTTTTAGCACCGAGTTGGATTGTTCCTGATGCGATGAGTGGAAATAATATTATAAACGTTATTGTCATGGTAATCCCTCTATTTTAATGTTATTACTGGTGCTATCACTAAAACAAATAACTCAGCTTGACTGGGAAGAGGTAAATGCTGGAGAATTTGGACCTCACCTTGGCTAAAAGTTGGAAACAATCATAGTTAAAAGGTGCATGATTTTAACTTGTTCATCATTATTTTTATTTTACTCTTTTTTCAACCATGATTATAGCATAAAAGACGAAAATACTCATAAATTTCCAAAGTCTATTTCAAATGTTTCTTTATGAACTTCAAGGTTAACAATTTTCCATGAAACAAAGTTTTCATATTCAGTTACTTATGGGAATGCCGAATAATCGAACTAAATTCACTTCTGTTCTTCTATCATGTATAATTTATTTTTCAGCATTATTATTTTTAACTGCCTTAACGATGCTACTTTTGAATTTGTTTTAAGGTTCTGGATACATTTTTATTACCTTCAATAGTTGCCGTTGAATGAATAATGAATGTGATGACTGTGTGTGGGCTGAATAAACAAGTTTGAAGGTTGACTTTACATAGTACTCGAGTTTAACTTTCGTTAGGTAATTACTACTTATAGTTTTGAAGTTAAATTGAAGAGACGGTGCAACACTAAAACTAAGATTTGAGCGTGGGAAAAGCTCACAAAAAAGGTGAAGATTAAATGACAGAAGGTACAAAATAAGGATAAAGTTCAAAGTTTCAGAGTTTACAAGTTTCAAATAACGTTAGGTACAAAATAAGGTACAAAATATAAAAGTATGTTCACAGTTTTAAAGTTGACCAGTCTCAAATGATGGATTGTACAAAATATGACTGAAATTCAAATTTCTTAAGTTCAAAAGTTTCAAATGACAGAAGGTATCAAACATGAATGATATTAAAATTTTATGTTTAAAAGTTTCAAATGGCGGAATGTACAAAATAAGGGTAGAGTTCAATTGTTTTAAATGACGGAATGTTTAAATAAGCGTAAAGTTCGACAGTTTCAAGTGGCAAAATGCACAAAATAAGCTCAAAGCAAGTGACAGAATGTACAAAATGTGAGTAAAGTTCCACAGTTTCAAGTGACGGAATGTACAAAATGAGCGTAAAGTTTCACAGTTTCAAGTGACGGAATGTACAAAATGAGCGTAAAATTTCACAGTTTCAAGTGACGGAATGTACAAAATGAGCGTAAAATTTCACAGTTTCAAGTGACGGAATGTACAAAATGAGTGTAAAGTTTCACAGTTTCAAGTGACGGAATGTACAAAATGAGCGTAAAATTTCACAGTTTCAAGTGACGGAATGTACAAAATGAGCGTAAAGTTCCACAGTTTCAAGTGACGGATGACACAAAATAAGGATAGAGTCCAAAGTTTCAAAGGTCGACCACCCGAAACGAAATCGAGTGTCACCGCCTGGAGTCTGACTGCAAAGTCGTGGGTCAGGTCGAGACGATCTCTAGCACAGCTTCTCAAGTGTCGGTCTCTGGGGCCCTATCTACTATTATTCGCTCAGCCGANGAAATTTTCTTCGTTCACCCCTCGTTGATTTTCAAAGACCAAGTCTGTAGGTGGGCCGAGGTGATGGAAGACTAACTCCTTTTGTGTCTGAGCTTTAAAGTGCCTGAATAAAGGTACAAGACTGAGTGATTTGTTTATGAAAAAGTAAACACTAAAATACTGCATGTAGGTATGCAAAAAATCTACGAGTCAATGTATAAAAAATCTTCGATAACTGAAAATGAATCACATTTAAGCAGAGACGCGTAAAAATTTCATCGAAAATTTAGTTGAAAATTATCAGTCGATACGGAATGGCAATTCCTATTGCTAATCTTAAACACCTATTGCTTATAACAGTTCATAATGAATTACAGCTACAAATCGAGTGACTATGCAAATGCAATGAGTAAAATAATGAGTATAACGTTACGTTTGTTAATTAATAACTTTTGTTACTCATGATCAATTTTGAGCCAAGTAATAAAAGAAAAAAAAAATCTGCTATCAAGCTTTTAGCTCAGATGTTAGCCAATGTCATTGTAAAATTTTTCATCTTTTACGTGTGTTGCCTGAATAACAGGAAATAAAATGGTTATGTATTTGGGAAATAAAAATATACCCCCAAAGTTTAAAGCAAAATATATTTAAGATAGTAATCCAAGTGAAGCCTGTGAATAAAAATTACAATCTACATAGTTGCTACTCTTGTTCAAGGGTTTTTTCCGGTTCTAAAAGTTCATTCCAAAGGCCCTGAACATGACAATGCTCTTGAATTCATAAAAGCTTTGAGGTCTCAACTCCACCGAACTAAGCAATGACGTTTAAAAAAATATAACGTTGAGCTTAACAGCGAAACTTCTTCGGGTCAAGAATTATACCCTAACTCCTTTTCTTTAGTACAAAGTTCTCGCAACTTTTTTTATCACTTCCTCTACATCATAGTAAGAGTCGCCTTGCAAAACTGAATGCTTACACGAACGAGTAGAATTTCAAGTGTAATTTGAAAGGCATGCTTTTGACCTGATTAGAATATTGAATTAATAAAATATTATGGTCATAAGCCAATGATTGACACACACTGATATCCAAACATGCTACAATCGCAAAAGATAAGTGTTGTTTGCTTCTGTTTAGAAACACATGGATCGAAAGTTTTCATTGGCAGTTCTAACCTTCTGAACTCAAGTCATACGCCAGAAACTTTTTACTTCTGCTTAAACAAGATCACTTTTCCCTAACAGTTTATCGACAAAGTTTAGTCGCTACTGACATCCAAAACCAGTGTAGATTTACACATGAGAATCTAAGACACGTTTTCAATATCCAGGATGTACTTCCAGCGTGAGATTTTTGCAAAAATCTGTGTTTATAAGTCTACAAAGAAGAAAATATTACCCAACTTTGGCTACCACTTTTAGCACCGAGTTGGATTGTTCCTGATGCGATGAGTGGAAATAATATTATAAGCGTTATTGTCATGGTAATCCCTCTACTTTAATGTTATTACTGGTGCTATCACTAAAACAAATAACTCAGCTTGACTGGGAAGAGGAAAATGCTGGAAAATTTGGACCTCACCTTGGCTAAAAGTTAGAAACAATCATAGTTAAAAGGTGCATGATTTTAACTTGTTCATCATTATTTTTATTTTACTTCTTATTCAACCATGATTATAGCATAAAAGACGAGAATACTCATAAATTTCCAAAGTCTATTTCAAATGTTTGTTTATGAACTTCAAGGTTAACAATTTTCCATGAAACAAAGTTTTCATATTCAGTTACTTATGGGAATGCCGAATAATCGAACTAAATTCACTTCTGTTCTTCTATCATGTATAATTTATTTTTCAGCATTATTATTTTTAACTGCCTTAATGATGCTACTTTTGAATTTGTTTGAAGGTTCTGGATACATTTTTATTACCTTCAATAGTTGCGCGAATGAATAATGAATGTGATGAATATATGTGGGCTGAATAAACAAGTTTGAAGATTTGAGATAAAAGGTGAAGGTGAAGATTAAATGATAGAAGGTACAAAATAAGGATAAAGTTCAAAGTTTCAGAGTTTACAAGTTTCAAATGACGTTAGGTACAAAATAAGGTACAAAATATAAAAGTATGTTCACAGTTTTAAAGTTTACCAGTCTCAAATGATGGATTGTACAAAATATGACTGAAATTCAAATTTCTTAAGTTCAAAAGTTTCAAATGACAGAAGGTACCAAACATGAATGATATTAAAATTTTATGTTTAAAAGTTTCAAATGGCGAAATGTACAAAATAAGGGTAGAGTTCAATTGTTTTAAATGACGGAATGTTAAAAATAAGCGTAAAGTTCGACAGTTTCAAGTGGCAAAATGCACAGAATAAGCTCAAAGCAAGTAACAGAATGTACAAAATGAAAGTAAAGTTCCACAGTTTCAAGTGACGGAATGTACAAAATGAGCGTAAGGTTCCACAGTTTCAAGTGACGGAATGTACAAAATGAGAGTAAAGTTCCACAGTTTCAAGTGACGGAATGTACAAAATGAGCGTAAAGTTCCACAGTTTCAAGTGACGGATGACACAAAATAAGGATAGAGTCCAAGTTTCAAAGGTCGACCACCCGAAACGAAATCGAGTGTCACCGCCTGGAGTCTGACTGCAAAATCGTGGGTCAGGTCGAGACGATCTCTAGCACAGCTTCTCAAGTGTCGGTCTCTGGGGCCCTATCTACTATTATTCGCTCAGCCGATCAACAGTAGAGAGTCCGAGGGAAGACCTGCACCCTCTGCCGGCCGAGCACCAAATTACGGGATTATCGACCAAAACTGACTTGTCCTGGAGACAAGTAGAGATTTAAGAGCGATCTTGCTCATGGAGACAAATGAAGATCCAGTCTTTCCGTCGGTAAATTTATGATTTTGAAGTATACTTTAAGGTGGGCTGAAGTAACTCGAGGCAGGGAAGTATTTGAGTGGCTGTTATGAGATATTTGAGGAAACTCGAAGTGACTGCTTGGAACAGTGAGGTGATCTTATGTGGTCATTAGATTTATATGAAATACTACGTTCACATATAGGATAAAATTTCAAAACATACATGCAAAGTTAAGTACCAGGATTGAATGGAAAGTGCTCTATGCCAAGCAAAATCGATAAATGCTGACAATTTTGTATCATTATTATGTTTACAAAATTTTTGTAAAAACACTGCTGAATATACGTATAAAGTTTTGAAGGGATTAGATACGAGTATAAGAATAAACATTAGTAGTTCCGTGAAAAAGAATCTGAAAAAATGGAAAATAAATTTGTGATTATGCAATTTAAGCACAAGCCACTGAAATACAAAGTTATTGTATTTCAAAGTAGGAAAACAATGAAAATTACAGAAAGGTTTTATTCAATTTACGAACGAAATGACTTTGTTGACCAATTATTGAAATTATATTCTGTTGCATGAGTCATACCTGCAGAAACAATTTATAAAGGTAGACTACTCGCACATTAAAAAGTTTAAACTAGGTATTTTTGTATTTTTACCTCATTCTTATACATTTATTACCCGAGTAAAATTTTTCGAAAAAACGAGGATCGCCAGATATTTACTGGGGTTTACTGGAAACTTGTTCAGAGTTAGGAAATCTTAAACATCATTATTTCACAGCAGGATGGAACAGAAAGATTAACGCTGGTGTTGAGTAGAGAAGCTTTTTGTGGGAAAAAATTAGCGGCTGAAGCGTAATTATTCAGGACAAGGGAAGCGAAGGCAGGGCGAACTGACAGGTAAATAGAGTGCGAGGCTGCGATGCTTTAATTGAACCTTGCAATATTTCCCAGCTGGGGTTAATTTCAGGCTTCCCTGGCAAGGAAAAGTTAGTAATTTTGATTAGCTTGAGGTAAAAAGATCTTGGTTTCATGTATGTGATATAACAGGATTCAAGCTGGTCATTTTAGATATCTTATGAGAGTTGTCTGAAAACTAGTGCGTAGTATGGAATTAACTGTTACATATATTTATCAAAACTTATATTTGAAAAGTTAAAAACCTTCAAATTAATTGATCTTCTCTAGTTGTTTCTACGATTATGTGTATTTAAGTTGCGAAGAGACTTGTAATATGAAGAAAAAATGGTCAATTGTTCGTTAAACGAAAACTGTTCTTCATTATGCAACATGTTTAAGCATCACCCATCTACATGTCATCTAAAGCCTTGCCACGTTTAGAGCTGTTCGTGAAATGATGCTTGGAAAAGGAAATGTCGCAAGGGCGAATCTGAATTTAAATGTTCTTAAAAGAGTGGGACTAAGGGGTAAATATAAAGGAGTAGTGGAATGATGAGTTCTTAACACTTTGACTGCGATTCCAAAATTAGTCCGTACGAATAACACAGTACGTGTACCATATATGGTACACATCGCAGTCAAAGTGTTCAGGGAGTGTGATCTACGTTGGAATGCGAATTTGTCCACTGGATTGATCCAATAAATCTTGGTGAGCAAGGAATTAAAACAGATTTCCGGATGTCCGCCTTCTGCTCGACTCCAGCGTCAGAGGCGATGTTAAATATCACACGGCAGCTTAATAAACCCAGCCACTTACGAAAAACGTCTCAAAAAATAATTGGATTATCATAAAAAATATTTTTTTTGTTGATTCAGCTACAGTACATCTTTATATTTACATGAAAAATCACGCTTTGGTTTGAAATTTATAAAATGTTTAGATGTGACATTTTTCTGGAAGCACTCTTTTCGAAACATTTTCGAAATTTTATGGAAATTAATATTTGTTGACCCGCAATTACAGTTCAGTTTTTAACTTAATATGCAAACATGTACCCGTAGTAATTTTTCATTTCTCAAATGCATACCGTTGTCTCTGATGCAATTGTGAGCAAGTGACTATAAAAATCTTTCAATAAAGCAGAGCTTTGATGGACTTATGATTCCCCTGACACTATTGCCCCAGTCCCGGTAGTACTGATACTATGATCCCAGTCGCCGTCCTGGTATCAATGATACCATTCTCACAGTCCCGACTGAACTGATACCATCAGCCCAGTTCCAGTCCCGGCTGAACTGATACTATCAGCTCAGTTCCAGTTCTGGTAGCACTGATACCATCAACCCAGTTCCAGTCCCGGTTGCACTGATACCATCAGCCCAGTTCCAGTCCCGGTAGCACTGATACCATCAGCCCAGTTCCAGTCCCAGAAGCACTGATACCATCAGCCCAATTCCAGTTCCGGTAGCACTGATACCATCAGCCCAGTTCCAGTCCCGGTAGCACTGATGCCATCAGTCCAGTTCCAGTCCTGGTTGTACTGATACATCAGCCCAGTTCCAGTCCCAGAAGCACTGATACCATCAGCCCAGTTCCAGTTCCGATAGCACTGATACCATCAGCCCAGTTCCAGTCCCGGTAGCACTGATGTTATTATTCCAGTTCGAGTAGCACTGATACTATCAGTTGCAAAAGTGGTTCTCATCCTCATTTTTTGTGAATTATCTTATCTCTCCTTGAAAAGTTTCTTCTAATACTAGTACACATACATATGTATATCATGCATAAGGTGAATTGTGCCACATACAGATAAGGTTCGTATGAAGAACTGCCTCCGTTAGCCAAAAACAGTATCATCACCAATGTCTGAAAAGAACTATTATGTAATTCTAAAACTTTCCTTTACCATTACTGATTTTTTATCTGAAATCAATCCCTTGATGATGGGCAAATTATAATGGTCTCAGTAAAAGTATGAAGTGCCCCTGTGAGATTTTATCACGAAACCTGACGTAAAATTTCCATTTCAAATTTCGAGAAAGCTG
>VCRD01001561.1:64626-76627 GCA_006783055.1 Trinorchestia longiramus | reverse complement strand
CTGCGATGCTTTAATTGAACCTTGCAATATTTCCCAGCTGGGGTTAATTTCGGGCTTCCCTGGCAAGGAAAAGTTAGTAATTTTGATTAGCTTGAGGTAAAAAGATCTCGGTTTCATGTATGTGATATAACAGGATTCAAGCTGGTCATTTTAGATATCTTATGAGAGTTGTATGAAAATTAGTGCGAAGTATGGAATTAACTGTTACGTATATTTATCAAAACTTATATTTGAAACGTTAAAAACCTTCAAATTAATTAATCTTCTCTAGTTGTTTGTACGATTATGTGTATTTAAGATGCGAAGAGACTTGTAATATGAAGAAGAAATGGTCAATTGTTAGTTAAACGAAAACTGTTCTTCATTATGCAATATGTTTAAGCATCACCCATCTACATGTCATCTAAAGCCTTGCCACTTTTAGAGCTGTTCGTGGAATGATGCTTGGAAAAGGAAATGTTGCAAAGGCGAATCTGAATTTAAATGTTCTTAAAAGAGTGGGACTAAGGAGTAAATATAAAGGAGTAGTGGAATGATGAGTTCTTAACACTTTGACTGCGATTCCAAAATTAGTCCGTACGAATAACGCAGTACGTGTACCATATATGGTACACATCGCAGTCAAAGTGTTAAGGGAGTGTGATATACGTTGGAATGCGAATTTGTCCACTGGATTGATCCAATAAATCTTGGTGAGCAAGGAATTAAAACAGATTTCCGGACGTCCGCCTTCTGCTCGACTCCAGCGTCAGAGGCGATGCTAAATATCACACGGCAGCTTAATAAACCCAGCCACTTACGAAAAACATCTCAAAAAATAATTGTATTATTATAAAAAATATTTTTTTTGTTGATTCAGCTACAGTACATCTTTATATTTACATGAAAAATCACGCTTTGGTTTGAAATTTATAAAATGTTTGTATGTGACATTTTTCTACAAGCACTCTTTTCGAAACATTTTCGAAATTTTATAGAAATTAATATTTGTTGACCCGCAATTACAGTTCAGTTTTTAATTTAATATGTAAACATGTACCCGTAGTAATTTTTCATTTCTCAAATGCATACCATTGTCTCTGATGCAATTGTGAGCAAGTGACTATAAAACTCTTTCAATAAAGCAGAGCTTTGATGGACTTGTGATTCCACTGACACTAGTGTCCCAGTCCCGGTAGTACCGATACTATGATCTCAGTCACCGTCCCGGTATCAATGATACCATTATCACAGTCCCGGTAGTACTGATACCATCAGCCCAGTTCCAGTCCCGGTAGCACTGATACCATCAGCCCAGTTCCAGTTCCGGTATCACTGATACCATCAGCCCAGTTCCAGTCCCAGAAGCACTGATATCATTATTCCAGTTCGAGTAGCACTGATACTATCAGTTGCAAAAGTGGTTCTCATCCTCATTTTTTGTGAATTATCTTATCTCTCCTTGAAAAGTATCTTCTAATACTAGTACACATACATATGTATATCATGCATAAGGTGAATTGTGCCACATACATACAGATAAGGTTCGTATGAAGAACTGCCTCCGTTAGCCAAAAACAGTATCATCACCAATGTCTGAAAAGAACTATTATGTAATTCTAAAACTTTCCTTTACCATTACTGATTTTTCATCTGAAATCAATCCCTTGATGATGGGCAAATTATAATAGTCTCAGTAAAAGTATGAAGTGCCCCTGTGAGATTTTATCACGAAACCTGACGTAAAATTTCCATTTCAAATTTCGAGAAAGCTGTTCACTATCACTGCAGGCGGACGGTGCAGAGGAAGAATGACTGATGATGCAAGCAGCTTATCCTCCTAACTAATGGTTCGGGGACGCAATCCTGGCTTATCTTTTGCTGATGCTACCTACCTTTAATTAAAAGTCGAGCCTATTTAGGGAAAGTCCCTTTGCCGTGTGATAAAATTCCTGCATGGAAATATCAATCGCAGTTGTTTGAATAGTCCACGAAAAATTCGATGTTTTGCTTACTCCTGAGGAATCACGAGCGCGTTTTTAAGCGATCAAATTTTTCTTCTTTAACCTCGACTTGATGTTGTGACTCCGAACATAAAATTAACGAGCTATGTAGAAATAATTTTTTGCACACTTCTGAAAAAGCTTGCGATGGTAACATGAAAGAGCTGAAATTATTAGAGGAATAGAATAAATAAATAGGGTATGAATTCTTGGGTTAGTCCAGAGTGAAGCTCATTTAGAGAATGTTTATTTTTCAGAAGAATTACTGTGAATATTGTTCAGCAAGAAAACGTTATTGGGGTAGCATAAAATCAATGAAAATGAATTATTTTTCCCTGTTTATCGTCAAAATTTGATAGGTATTTTCAAATTACATTTTACTCAAATGATGAATACATAATGTCAATTTATTACTAACCAATTTAAAAATAATTTTCTTACACCTACAATCAGCTTTAAAACAGTAAAAACTTCATCTTTCAAGACCTTGGTGATCGGTTGGTCTAGAATTATTAAACTATCCGTAAGATTAAAATGATAGCAGTCGTCAGTTCTCCTGGCAATTAGAACCTAGTAGGTAGGAAATATTACAAACACCAACCACTGAACTTTCTGGTATCCTCTTTTACTTCGAATCCCAGCGAGAAAATAAAATAACTTCATTTTAACTATAATTTCAAAAAAGCACATTCACCGTAATGTTGGAGGAAAACCGAAATTAATGGAAACTGTATAAAGTCTTATTTTTGTTTTATTTCCGTTTAAAAACTTATTGTCGACACTAAATTATTTCAAAAAGAAGGTTATTTCAAACTGATTATTATCCAAGGCAAAAATTAGCACAAATTTTTATAGGCACCAATAGTGTACTTTAATAGTTTGTGGCTCTTTTATGATAAAAACATATAATATATAATCGCAATTCTTTATTGGCTTTCATCGCCAAACTTAAGACGCACCCAATTTCACCATGCCTTTTCACATATATTTTTAAAAATATGTAGTGGATATTATAATTTTTACTGACTTTACTATCATGATAATTATTTTCTTTACTAGAGGTTTTAGAAAACATTTCTTTTTGTAGCAGTTTTGAAATAACAAATGGGTCTAAATTATAAGGCTCTGCTAAATATAAAAAAATGGATTCATAAATTACGACAACAAATAGGCTCTACATATCAATCGCACGATCATTGAAGATTATAAATCCAATTTTAAATTTTCTACTCATGAATTAAAATAATAAGTCTATTTCATACATTGTGATAAGTCAGCATACTTTTGAAACTGATCAGTACAGAATTTTACATTTATGAAATAGTGTTTGTTCACCTTAACGAACGTGAACATAATATTACCTGTGTACATGTAATATTTCTAAATTTTTTCTATTATGAATCATCGTCACATGATTTTTTTTTGCTCATACATATTTCAGCACAAAGAGTACACGTGTCTCACACTTCAATGGGAGAAATTTGTTCTATGAATTTATTCGGTTCAGATATTATTTATCAAATTCTGAATTTCGGGAGGGGAAAAAAAAAAGTGACGTGTTAAGCCCCATTTTTATGTTCAGTTCTTCTCTTCTCTGTCAGTGTCATAGAAATAAGTTTTGTGCAACTTTATGACCGATTAGATTTTCAAAATCTCATGAATTATTATTTGATTGTACCCCAGCAGAGACTAAGTTAACGTTGACCGAATCTATTTCCCAACAAGTATAAAATTAGTCACCTTAAAATTGCTTGTTATTTGTTTCCTTAAAATTACTTTAATTCTATACATTCGTGGCGTCATTAGTAATGTTATACATTAGAATGAATAAAAAAAACACAAAAAATCATACTCTGAAATTAACAGTTACTTATTAGGTGATATATGTATATTTATATGCATGTATACGTATATAAAAAAGCGCATGTACACAAAAAAATACTCTGGTATAAACATTCACATATTCCTAGTTTCCCAAGCGAATAGATTTAAGGAAATATTTGGAAATTCCTTCAGGTAAACAAGGTCGGTTGACTTCTTTAGGATATCACCGGCTTCTTGTTTAGGAATTATTTATGGTACTTGTATTTGATGCCTGATTTGTGTAAATACAAATTACATGCACCTTTGTTTCAATCAACTATCCGGAGTAGATCTTTTTTTAAACTCACCCGTTATTTATGGGTGAGTTGTTAACCAACTTAAATGAATGCGTTTTCTAATAAGTGTGTATTTCCTTCGACTAAGTCAAAATAATACTAAGAACAGGTTACATCTGATATTAGAGGCGCAGATGACCAATTTTCCAATGATTAAAATGAGTTCAGCAATTCAAAAACAGTATTCAAAATTGTGTAAAGCAGGAAAACATACGAAGATACCCAGTAGTTTGTAGCCAAATTTGAAGCTAAAATTCAAAGTGAGGACACAATTTATGACTTTTTGTTTGATGTCCAGTAAGAGCTGTGGGTTATTTTTAATTCGGGACGAACTTTGAAAACGACGGCACGCGTTGCTGAACACAGTAAACTGAGTGAAATATGTTGTAAAGGTTGTGAATGATTTTGAAACTTGGATTTACAACTGCGGTGTTAACTCAGTAAATTAAATAAGGCAATTGAGGGAATATTTCCCCAACCTCCGAACTTGCAGTTAAATTTAGTTTTTGAGGTAAATGTTGGGTCACTTTAATGAGAAATAATATACAAATAATTCGTGCCAATTATACAATGTACGAGTCGAGTATTGGTAGAATAATGTACTTCTACTGGACTCTGTGTATTTAATTATGAAATGTCGTTTTCATCAACTTGTTGCCCTGATTATCATGAAATAATAATTTATCTATACTGCAACAAGAAGACTGCAACTTATATTAGTAGCTTGATCAACATCTTTTTCGTGTAGGTAGTACTTCAAAGTCCAATAAAGTAATTTTTAAAGTGCAAAGAAAGGGATATCTTTAGTTGTGGAACACCATTTGATCAGAAAAAATCTTCGAAATATTAGCAGTTCCATCAGCTCACCTGGATGGGGAGGTTTTCTGACTGGCTTCTTTTCCTTCATCCACGGGTATTCCGGAACACCCATGCCGGGAGGAAGTCCATCCAGGTAGCCACCCATTCCCCCTTCGTGTGGATGACATCCACCGCCCCCCATGTCGGGGGTGACGTGTACTGGGTGAGGGACATAATCCCCCATGGATGAGGCATAGTGTTGTGCCACACAGGATTCCATGACATGCTTTCACGCTTCCTTTCTTTGCATATTATTCTGCAGGTATTCTGGGCGGTGATGCAGTTGCAGGTATTCTGATAGGTATTACAGTTGCAGGTATTCTGGAGGGTGATACAGCTGCAGGTATTCTGGTAGGTGTTACAGCTGAAGGTATTTTGGTAGGTGATACTGTTCCAAGAATTCTGGTCAATATAACTGCTGCTGCAGGTATTCCTGTCAGTAAAACTGCTTCTGCAGGTATTCCTTTCAGTGAAATTGCTGCTGCACGTATTCCTTTCACTGAAACTGCTGCTGCAGGTATTTCTTTCTGTAAAACTGCTTCTGCAGGTATTTCTTTCACTGAAAATGCTGCTGCAGGTATTTATTTCTGTGAAACTGCTTCTGCAGGTATTCCTTTCAGTGAAACTGCTAATGCAGGTATTTTTGTTAATGAAACTGCTGTTTCAGGTGTTCTGGTTGATTAAAATTAGCATGCATTGCCGAATGTACGAATCTTCAAGCACATCACACTATTTAGGACCAGTGATAAATTTGACCTGTATCATAGTGCAGTTTTTAAGATTAAGGCTGACTTAAGAAGTGGATGTAAAAATGGATGCCAATTTACTGGCTTGAGATAACATGAGGAAAAGGTAAGTGTGAAGTTTAACAAAATTGTATTGTAGAGGTGAAGGTTTTTCAGAGATGAACTCCATAAATTATGAACGGACACTTCAGTTCGTCAGAAAAAGCACTAATATGTTTCTCACATTTTATTTTAACGAGTACTGAAGGCAGCACTATATCTTTCCTGGGACTTTACAGTAAATAATATATGAACTTATTATGTACCGCAATTTATTCAAAAGTTAGTTGATAAAAACAAAGCGACTTCAAAAAATAAATTTTTTGAATTTTCAATTTTCTGCAAAATTTTCTTTAGGTTGTTTGTTCATTTTCAAAACCACGGTTACATGAAACAGTATTTCACTTGGGAATCACTTTTTTGTAGTCATAAGCGATTTGAGTTACCGACTGGTTTCCACAAACTTATTGAATATTATACATTGATTATATCGTACAAAATGAAATTCCTTTTCAGTTAAAGTCTTTGGAAGCTTAAGACTTGGATGAAACTCTGGTACCAGGCTATGTCAGGATATTTTTTTCTGATGATAACTACCATAGAGGTTACTCAAAATTGCGAATTACCTGTAGTTTCAAATAATTTATAATCACGTGTTTTTTGGTAAATGATCAGATTTGAAAACATCGACATCATCAATTTAATAGACAACAAAAGCGGTTTCATATGGAGGAAAATTTATTCGCTAACAGAAATTTCTTCAGCTACATCAGAGAGTTATTATATAACTTTGAAATCCTTTAATTATTCAAAATGAGATCGTCTCCTTTTATGAATGCAAGCATTCATGATGAGGAAGCCAAGCTTTTGGCCGAAGATCTCAGAGAACTGAATGCACCTGACGCTTGCAGCTATCACATCTGTCGCTTCTATTTTCCATCACTTAGTTTCCATTCTAATGGAGAAAAAACTTTTTCAATGAAACCACTCAACTACTGTCTGAAACAAACGCAAAGACATTATTTCGCCGCTATATTCGTTAAGAGATTCTGGAATTGTACGGAGGAGATGGAAGTTCTCCGCTTCCAGATAAGTGCCGCGATGAAATCGCGCGTGGCGTTCCAGAATTTGAGCTTTCCAGTCGTCGGGGCGAGACCGGCGCGTTGCGTCCCGAAAGCAGGTTTAGCTGCAACTGGCGCTTCCAGACCTGCTGTTGTCCCTCCTTCGTGAAAGTGTTGTGCGTTGTTTCAGGTTAACCCTTGCCTGGAACCCTGGGAAAAGAATGAGACAATACACCGAGCATCGTGGAAGTAATGGAAATGAATACAGAAACAAAAGATAAACTTTCCAGACTGAAGGGATAGTTTAATTTGATATGCATGGAACGTTCGTAAATGCGCATGCTGAGTGTTAGGATCTTTGTAAATGGTATTTTGGCAATTGTAGGGTTAAGAATAAGTGTTAAAAACAGTTTTTGCATGTGTAACTCAACACAAACTGTACCATAGAGGGAACATTAAAAATGAATAAGAAAGTACTAAAGGAAAATATCTCTTAACACTAAAACAGAACAGCAAGAACGATCATATGTGATAACTATCATACCTGATAGTCTTATCATTGAAATTTAATAGACAATGTATGTCTTTATAAATTGTGAGAATATACAGATTCTTATTTTTATACATAATTCGACACTTCCGGACACACATTTAAGATTTCTCCTAGCATCTTCACACAAACTTAGAAACCAATCTCCAATCATCACTGGTAGACAATTTTTGTCAAACACACAGCATCGGAAAAATTGATGAATTCATCAGGTGAATTGATGAGTTCATATGGCGAATTGATCAATTAATTGAGTGAATTGATGAATTCTTGAGTGAATTGATGAATTCATCGGGTAAATTGATTAATTCATCGGAGAAATTGATTAACATGGGCATATATTTTGGTGCCTCTCATTGCACACATAAGTCCTCGAACCCAATCGGAGATCCAGAGGTCCAATGTTGACCCAAACGTGACGGTGAGGTGTTTCTTATCCGGCAACTGTTGGTTCAGAGACTCGTTGCGTGTCTGACAGATGCCAGGAGCAGTAATGCTAAAACTCCACGTACCGTCAATATAGGTTGCAAGAACTATCCTGTTTGCAAATGGAAACGACAGAATTTCTCCTTCCATAGTTTGCCTTTCTTATTTGATGGCCACATATCAAACTTTACGACTCACCGATTTTGTCTAGTTTAATCAAGAAATAGGGTGGGATTATTGAGCCAATTTATGGTGTTGGTCAACATGAGGGCTGTTTGCCTCAAGAAACCATGATATTTTTGAACAGAAATCCTTGTCTCTATTATAATTACTAATGGTACTCAATCCAAAACGCGTTATGTTTTATTAATTATGTTGATGAGTGTGACATATATGATAGTTTAACTTGGTGATACAAAGCAAAAAATTATACAATTATTGTGATAATTAAAACGTTTAGTTTTGCAAAAAAACACAGAAGTAATAATAGGCACCATGAGGAAAAACCAGGAATTTATCAATATTTTAATTACTATATATCGTTGCACATTTTATACACGGCTATATCATCTCGAGTGATAATTCATGGAGAATAATATAGATGATTCAATACAAATTTATCGAATTATTTGATTACTAATTATTTTTTCTTGAATATTGAGAAGTAAAAAGGCGACTGAATTTTAAGAAAATAAATTCAGCATTTTTTAATACTTCTCCCCTGGTGAACTTTATGCTTGCATTATTTATCTAAAAAAAATCGTAACAACATTACAAATTCCAATAGTTTGTTCATGAATTTTCATAGAAGAAATGTTGCAGCAATTAAATGAATTAAAAGTATAGAATTTCATCAATGGAGTTTTCATTCTTATTTGTACGTGTAGCCTATATCCTACACAACTATACCAGAAAAAAGCCTGTTTCGATTTATGTTTAAGATATTTCTATCACACACTCAACTTAAATTAGGATGGAGTAAGAAATTCAAACAATTTTCGGGAAAATAAAATTTAGTTTTAGAAATTATATCGAAAACAGTATCTTATTATTCTAGATGCAAGAATAACGGTGTTAAATTGAGTTTTATTCAAGATTATTAAATAATATCAAATTTATATGCCCATTAAAAATTCACAACTTCACGATATTTGAATATATCAAAAATCGTAGAGAGGATTATAATTTTTGATCCATAAAACACTTTTAATTGATATTCAAAAACCCACTGCTTTCTTTCTTTCGTTAGCAGATAACACGTCGTATTCATTGTTTTCATGAATATCATAACAAACTATATGTTTCTCAAACACCTACTCTTTGATAGTTTAAATTTTGTCAAGTTAGAAAACTTTTCTCATATTTCATTGCAATTTTATACGAATATTCCGTAGGAAATTTGTAAGCCCTCTGCCTGTCTTAACAGACGAGCAGCGAAAACGCCTGCCATAACTTGGTCGTGAACTAGAGAGATATCAATCAAAATCAAGCTTATTTGTATCACTATACTCACATATTCCATCCTTATTTCGCCCATCGATCGCTGCACAAATATCTAAAGGCCATAAACCTCCTTTAACATTCCACCTGGAGGCGGTCGGATGCCCATTTAGCCAAAGCACTTTCGTAAGCTACTAATTTGAAATATTTAGTTAGGTAAAAATTACAGGTATTTAGGCTCTTGGAGCACTTACAAAGAGCCTTTTGACAGCTGCTCAAATGTTTGTGATCATCTGCAATCTCGATGGATTTCGCTTCCACACGAAGTATCGGCTCATTTGCATTTGTGTAACCAGGGACGTTGAATGTTGCTTCAGGTAAATTATATACATCACATTGATTTATTCTAACATTTAATGCTGTCGGGGTTCTTGCGATTTGTTTGATTTATTCCATCACTTGATGTTGTCAAATTTCTCGCAATTTGTTTGATTTACTTATATATACAATTTTATTGAAAATTTTTGCATTTCTTATTTATTTATCCGAACATTTATAGATGCTAAATTTCTTATGATTTGTTTCATTAGATTTCGATGTTCATTCGGTGTTTCATGCATAATATTTGCTGGATCTAATTTATTTTATTGAATATGTAATGATGCGTTTTCGTTCTCAAGCATACATAAAAAATTGAAACATGTATCTTTAAAGCCTGAAAAATATGCTCTGAATGTTCCTACAGTTTGAGTCACAATATATTTACTTGGTATATGAGTTATTCTTATTCCCTTATTTTCTTACACTCAAACACGTAATTGTAACTTAGAAAAATTAGTGCCTGAACTTTTATTTCCTCGTGGTTACGACATTGAAGATTTAATTTTTACAGGCTTAATTTTGCCAAGATAGTATTTATAGTTTATAAATTAGGTTAATGAAAAAACAAAATCGAAAATAAATTAAGAAAATGAATTTATTTGGGCCAAATCATGTTTACATCCAATTCTCTTCCTTGATATCTGTACATCTGAAAATAATTAATTCAGCATTTTTCTATGGATTACCCTATTTCACACATTCAAAGCTCTACGGTCTCAGCATTGCAGTTGTATTTGAACCCTTTCATGAAAAATTGGGAATCTAACCTTTATTTTAAGAGAGTTTCTTAGCTAAACTTTTTTGGTTTGATCCATGATATTGATTGCATCTCATTGTTGATTGCAGATATTCGTAGATAAAAAGAGCTTAAGCCTTGCTATATGCCAAAAATTTAATTCTAGAAAAATTTGTAACATGAAATAATATCACTCAATAACGTTAATCAGATGAGAAAATTATCCCTCCCAGACTCTTTGATTATAATTTAGTTTGCGATTCATCTTAATTAAATGGGCATTTTGTAATCTATAGCATAGATACACTGAAATTGATTCCATTAACACACATCTGTAGATCTATGAGATCAAGGGAGAAATAAAACTGAGAATTCATTCGAATATTTTAGAGTCCTGATAGAGATCATTGTGATTGAGTTAGCAATCACTTTAAAATCGGCGCATGAAAATGAGTGTGAGTGACTGCACCAGTGCGAGTTCCAAACACCTTTTGAAGAGAAGCCCCAATGTGCTCCCAGTTCACCCTTCCGATGTGTCAATCATTGGCTCATGCAGAATACAACCCTGGCTATGGAAAAAACTGCGATGGAGATCAGAAAATTGGTTCTATCGATGGAGCTCACTACAACATGGCGGAAAGCGAATTTTGTTGATGCTTCACTAATCTACACTGGCAACTTGACTGATATCGTAGCATGAATGTGTTTATTTATGTTATCTGGAAATGATGCTGATGAAGGAGAATGTTCTTTTTAGATAAACTTCAATACCGTAAGTGCTTCATGAAATTGGAATTGTTTCAGAAAAATAATGTATTGTTCTCAAATAGGAATATCTTTTGTCGCAATCCTACCGGCAAAATCACCCTCACAAGCAATCGTGTGCGAGAAAATCATAAAGATTCCATTAGTATTCTCGCAATAGAGCTTTTTTTCACATACAGGAATTTGTCTAAGGAATGTTCATAGATGGCGTGAACTTTTGTCAGCTTTTAATTAAAATGGAATTTTTGTCAGCTTTTCAGTAAAATGAAAAATATTAGAACAAAAACTGCTACAACAAAACAGAACGAAATGAAGTTTACGTACAATAATTACATATCATCTTGTGTTATTTCAAGGGTTCTTGTAGGAGAAATTCCGCACGTTGTCCTGCGACATGTAACACTATTTTTTGGTATGTTATATATTCTAGAGGTAAATTCTATAAGAATTGTGTAATAGCAATTTAATGTTGATTTAAATTCAGCATAAAAATCCAAGTCCAAGTCACCCCCAATTCCAGGTTTTCATCGAAATGTTAAGTCTGTGTTTAAAATTTGGAAAAACAATTCAAAATCAACATATTAATTCTGAGTTTACTGAGTGTTAGCTTCAAATTTCAACATCCAGAAACATAGAGCTCGAATTATTTCCATTAATTTGTATCTAATTAATTTAGTAGTACGTTAATTTATCCCATATAATGAGAATAACACTCAACTTTTTTGGATGTATGTAATCATAAAAATTAGATTATAGTAATTATAACAACGATTCACTCGAATGAATGAAGAAGACTGCGAATTAACAGAGTAAGATATTTTTGATCTCATTGCAGATAAAATCATTGAGTTTCTCGGC
>VCRD01001561.1:36168-63984 GCA_006783055.1 Trinorchestia longiramus | reverse complement strand
TTGGAATTGTTTCAGAAAAATTATGTATAGTTCTCAAATAGGAATATCTTTTGTCGCAATCCTACCGGCAAAATCTCCCTCACAAGCAATCGTGTGCGAGAAAATCATAAAGATTCCATTAGTATTCTCGCAATAGAGCTTTTTTTCACATACAGGAATTTGTCTAAGGAATGTTCATAGATGGCGTGAACTTTTGTCAGCTTTTAATTAAAATGGAATTTTTGTCAGCTTTTCAGTAAAACGAAAAACATTAGAACAAAAACTGCTACAACAAAACAGAACGAAATGAAGTTTACGTACAATAATTACATATTATCTTGTGTTATTTCAAGGGTTCGTGTAGGAGAAATTCCGCACGTTGTCATGCGACATGCAACACTATTTTTTGGTATGTTATATATTCTAGAGGTAAATTCTATAAGAAGTATGTAATAGCAATTTAATGTTGATTCAAATTCAGCATAAAAAATCAAAGTCCAAGTCACCCCCAATTCCAGGTTTTCATCGAAATGTTTAGTCTGTGTTTAAAATTTGGAAAAACAATTCAAAATCAACATATTAATTCTGAGTTTACTGAGTGTTAGCTTCAAATTTCAACATCCAGAAACATAGAGCTCGAATTAATTCCATTAATTTGTATCTAATTAATTTAGTAGTACGTTAATTTATCCCATATAATGAGAATAACACACAACTTTTTTGTATGTATGTAGTCATAAAAATTAGATTATAGTAATTATAACTACGATTCACTCGAATGAATGAAGAAGACTGCGAATTAACAGAGTAAGATATTTTTGATCTCATTGCAGATAAAATCATTGAGTTTCTCGGCCCAGGACTGGATCACAAACATGGAATTCCCACGATACCTGCAATCGAACTGAAGCCCCCAAGGAAGACATCCTTCCGTACGTTCCCGAATTGAGGCCTTGAGTTTGTCGTACTTTTGTTGTATTTTTGCAAGGAGTCAGTGTGTAAAGCTTGCTCTGTAATGGAAGCCAACTAACTAATGGAGGTGCGGAGAGTGTGGCTCTGCGTCTCCACTTAATTTCGTGAAGATAATGCAATCTTCATCCTGCATCGACATGCTCAGCGCTCCAATCCACAGATTGCACTAGTTCTTCACAAAATTTCGCCGGTGAAACTTGGGAAATACGTGTTAGTACTATGAAAGTTTAGAATTAAAATTTAGTTGGTAAAACTAAACGAATCTGCGGTTTCATAGAATTTACAAGTGCGGTTGTGCATAAAACTATAGCGTTTACATCCATAAAACTATAGCGTTTACATCCATAAAACTATAGCGTTTACATTAACTTCTCTCATAAAAGGCAGTTGAATTTTCATAAGTATTTCATTGCTTTCAGTATTATAGATTGTCACATTAACACCGGGGAGAACATTCAGAAGACTCGAATTATTCTTAGTATTTCACTACGGTACCCACAAACAATAATTTTTTCAAAAAATAGTGCGGGAACTGAACTCTGCGATCATCACTGGAAGATTTTACGAACGAATTTTACGACTTGCACAAATCCTGGAAATTGAGTGTGGGTTATAGAGGAGAAGACGAGGAAGAAGACTTTAGAACAAGTTACTAAGTTTTCACAAAACCGACATTATCTCAGAAATACATTGCTTTCTTGGTTCAGGTTCTGAGAAGGACACTCAAAATTATAAAATTATAGGTTGCACTATAATTGAAATTTTTTTCTTGTATGTTTTGGTCATTCTGTGTTTAATTGTATTTAGTGTGGATCATGTAACTGATGGCAGATGCCAAGAAACGAAAGATTTATCGTTCATGAAAAAAATTAGAAAACAAAGGTGGTTCATTCAGCAGGACTTAAGAAATTGAATTCATTGTGTATTCTGAAAATGTAATTATCTTTGCCTAAATATGTTATAGGGAAAAAAGTAGAGGAAAGATAGAACATTTTAACACCTGTCTTATAATTTTTAAACTATTTCTACTATTCAAACTGTAAAATTAACTAGTTCATTCGTGAATAATTTTTTTGCTGTCGAGAGAAATTTACGTGAATTTTGATACCAGTAGTACAATAGTTGATAAATTAATGGAGTGAACTCGTGCAAATGAACGTCTGAACAACACATATGCCATTGTTTTAGGCAGACAAGACAGGTTTATCAAATTCATATTCTGAACTTTTGATGCCTGTGTAAATTACATACAAAATTTGTAGTTGCAATTTTCGACAAGTATGTTTTATTTGAGTGATGTTTCCCCTACCAAGTGAGTCTTGTGTAAAATTTTCCTGAGATTTTGCATGTACAGTGCCATGCCTAACGTTATTAAGGGCCTTACAGCATGATGTTTCACTAATCACAACATATCTTTCATAATTATATTTCTGAAGTTATAGCAGGTCTCACAACATTATATTTCTGAAGTTATAACGTGTCTTACAGCATGTTATTTCTAATGTTATAATGTTTTTCACAGCAACATATTTCTAAAGTTATAACGGCTTTCACAGCATGATGATTCTAAGGTCATAACGTGTCTTTCATCATGACATTTCTAATTTTATAACGGGTCTCATATCATGATATTTCCAGGATTATAACGTGTGTTTCATAATGGAATTTCCCATACTGAGCAAGTCATGTCAAAAGTTGCAAAGAATTTCACTAGGCTCGGAAAATCCAGGATGCCATAGTCGGAACATTCCCATTCCAGAGGCTGGCTCCAGCTTTCGTCGGCGCGCGATAACTTTCTTCCTCAGCTGGCATACAAATCCTTTAATTGGCTCACTAAATTTTATACGTATTGCAAAGTTTTGATCACAACTTTATACCTAAGATGATAATTAGGTGAGGGATACGAGAGGGTTTATCCCAATGAAACTTTCCAGATTTCGAAGGCTTTGCAATCTTCATAGAATACACAGAGAAGCTAAAACTTCAGCGTTTATTTTTGTTTAGAGCTGAAGCTCAGGTGCGTTTTTAGTGCAATTATGATTACAACTGCAAATTATTTCTAGCATGAGGTGTACGCATTTTATTTAATTCAGAACTTTGCTCGTTGCTGTTCAAGGCACACGTGAGATAAATCTTTTCCATTTGCACTTAATACGATTTGTGTATCAAGGGGGAGGGGAAACTGGACCAATTGAAGTCTGCAGAAATGATTAGTATGGTTTGGTAGTGTAAAGCTTGCAAATTACATAATTTAATCAGCCTTGCTTCCTTTACTTAGGCATTTTAACAGTTCGACAGGTGAGAATTAGAAAATTTAGGTTTTTGCTTTTTTTCTATGTAAAAATTATTTTTCTTTCGGCACCTTTTTCATTTCATCTTTCCGTAACTGAAATTTTGAGGCTAATGGCTTTTTTTGGCAGGATTTGTATTTAATATTTCACATTTTCTAAATAGGACACGCGAATAATATACTTATTGAATTTTCTAAACTCAGTCCAGGAAATATGTTTCGTTCATTTTCGCTTTTGTCGACCCTAATTTCAATGTAAACGCGGTCAGGAGCAAACGATTTGACCACCTGCAATAGAGAGGATGATAGAAGGCTTCATTATTTAGGTCAATGTGGCATTTGATCCTGTCATTGACGCTCTTGGGTCGATCCTTTTGCATAAACAATATTTTGCATTCAGACTATTTTTATCGTGTGGAGCTGGGGAAGATGTATGTATGCCCCACTGATCACTTCAAATATTGTTGTGATGAATTAAGGTAAACTATTTGAAAAGGAGTATTACAGCATACAATTATAAATTTGTGTTGCTTGTGTTATTTTTCTCTAGTAAAAAAGTCCGTCAAAATGAGTGGTAGCTTAAATTCGATGCTAAGGGTATTAAAAGGGCTTAAATTTGATGCCGTAAACAAACTAAGTGTGATGTGAAGTATTGATGTTTGTGTCTTAAAAGTGTAAGAAATATTTTAATGGCCTCATATGTTTTAAAGTTATGATATACATTTTTTCCATCTTCTTAGAGCTCATACTTTCTAATATGAGCTTCCATCTAAGTTAGAATTTATCATATTACAAGCAGTTTATTTTTATTCATAGAAACACAGCTATATGACCCAAAGCTGAACCCCAGTAGTGTAAATGAAACCTAAAATATGTGCTACCGCAATTAGGACTTTACAGATCTTTTGCAAATAAAAATATCAGTGTTTCTGAAGTTTTTCTTCGGTTTCCGTAAAGATGCAAGCCCATGACAACATTTTACCTTTTTTGAAATACTCTCAATGGAGAGGCACATTCTTTCGCTTGAGAGTCGAGAGACGGTCTGTATCGGTTCAGTTCTGACTTTTTGCGTCTTGTTTGCGGGACAGGCTGGCAGCAAAACTCGTACGGTTGACAGGAAAAAATCTAAAAACAGCTCGCGCATATATTTAGCGTCCCAAGAACTAAAATGCAAACTAGAGAGCAGTTAAGGCCCTCTACTCGCGGCAATATATCTAGAGACAGGAGCTCATCCCCCGCTCTTTCTGCCCCCAACCCCCGTCTCCGAGGTCCCCCTTTCAGAAGGTGTACAAGGCATTGGGCTTCTGACAAAAAGTTCTGCTGGATTCCTTGATTTCAGAACGACACGAAGGAGTATTTTTTCGTAGTTGTCACAAGGAAAACTGTCCGTGCCTGCTTGCTCAAACTGACACAAGCTTATTCCAATGGATAGACGACTTTTTTTGGCAGTAAATGCGAATTTTTCATAGATGCATAGTTTGAAATGGAGTGCTTATTCCAGGAAAAAATATAGAATCTTCATTTTGGCAGGAAAAAATTAATTCTTAATCGGTGCGAAACTGGTGCTCAGTGTCAGTGTTTACCTGACAAGATATGTTGAATTTTCATTCAGGCCAGATAAATTGAAACAACAAATTGCATTTAATTATCACTTTATGTTGTGTTTTTTGTAATAATACAGTTTTGTTAACATTTTAGTTTTTTCATAGGTTTAACTTGTCAAATAAGCCTAGGCGAAATTCTTAGTGTTTTCAGCTAATGCCTACTTTGTAACCGTCCTTTTTAAGATAGTTATATCATTTATTCTATTTTATTGCTTTAAATCACTCTAATATCGCACTGCACATGGTAATATACCATAGTAAAATATTTAAATTTAGCCTCGTTGGGCACGTCTGAAGTCAAACATGTAGACCTTTGTATTGAGTTTGAGATGCGTAGAAGTGTAAGGTAATACTGATGTACATTCCCATAATTTTCATCCGTTGAAAAATAACAGTCTTTTATGGAAATTTCTTATTCATCAGGAAACACAGGCGTCAGTTCGTCAGTAATTATTGGTTGTATTCAAGCCCTGTTGTGATTGCGAAGTAAAGAAATATTTCAAGTGTTTGATAATGTAAGTAAGATCTAGGTAGATATATGTAATTTACTATGTCCTGATAACTGAAGGATATTTTTCCCGAAAAGTTTCCAGAAGTTAGATCTCCGGAGGGCATATCATACCAATGAAGATATTTAGATAAAAACCTGGCATTTGGTAACTTATTTACATGAAAACTCACACACTAGCTACAGACGATGCAGCAACAAAAAATATCAGCAAAAGTTTTATAATAGATGTTACAACATAAAAAATAACTGAGAGCGATTACCTATAAACGATTTAAATGCAAAAAAAACAGCATACGTTTAATCATAGACGTTACAACATAAAAAATAACTAAGAGCGATTACCTATAAACGATTTAAATGCAAAAAAAACAGCATACGTTTAATCATAGACGTTACAACATAAAAAAATAACTGAGAGCGATTACCTATCAACGTGATGATTGCAAAAAAGACCAGTAAAGTTAGTCATAGACGTTACACAACAACATATTACCGGAAGCTATTTGGCAGAAACGGATATCTTAATTTTAACTGCAATATGAGCACAAATTTTCAGAATAGTGCGTCGGAAGGTCTTAAGAATTCTGAAATATTGTGACCAGATAGTGTACTATTTTATCAGTTTCTTCAGAATGCTCGCTTCAGAAACTCGTAAAATATGCATATTTTCCGAAAATGTCAATTATTGCCAGTGACGGCAAGTTCCTTTACGGAGGAAGTAAAGTATAGGGAATATTTAAATATTGGTCTTATAATTAGAAAAGCCGAGGTGATAATGTTGACCATAAGCTATGCCAGAGCCCCACTCGCGTCATGTGCAGCCACCTGGTCCCTCCCTCTCCCCCCTCAGTCCCAGCTCCCAGATCAGACAATTTTGAAAATATTCAAGCGATTTCGTAGTGAAATTCAAATTAAAACTAAGAAAATATAATACTCCTAGCACCTTTACCCCTGAGTTCCAGCTCCCAGATCAGACAATTTTGAAAATATCCAAGCGATTTCCTAGGGATTTTTCAATTAAAACTAAGGAAATATAATACTCCTAGCATCCTTCCCCTCCTCCCTCTGCATCCCAGCTCCCAGATCAGACAATTTTGAAAGTATTCAAGCTATTTCCTTGTGAAATTTAAATTAATACTAAGGATATATGATATTTTGGTTGTGTTCAAGAACGTTTTATTAGTATTTTGAATCTATATTAAAGCTATGGAAAATATATACTGTATTCTTCGGAGAGGGGGGAGGGGGTGATGAGTATGTTTTCTTAGCATTCATAAATTTGAACTAAAAATAAGAAAAGTTTTATATTTTTTCAACGTACATAAATTGTTCCTGATTATTTTTAAATTTTTATCAAACCAGTTAAAATATCAGGTTTTTAGCGGTCAAAAATAAGCTTTTTGAATTTTTAGGAGCTCATAATAAAATGAACAAAAATATTCCTCATCTAAAGTACTCTGAAATCTAAAGTACTTTCGATTTCAACGAATAAGGCAAAAAATGTGATTTCGTCACCACCCACCCGATAAAATTCTGACAGTTATTTTCCGAATACGTATGTAAATCTATTTCATTAACTATTACCAATGCCGAATAAATAATAATGACTTCCAGGGGAGCATATTAATGCAACATATGGACGATAATTATAAGTTTCTTACGGGCAATCGGACGGCCATTTCATTATGGACTTCGATGGACCGCTGTGGAACCAATTTACATGACGCGTTTTGGGCTGAAAAGAGCCAGTTCATTACAAGGAAAATACAGGCTGAGAAAACCTAATTCCCAGGTCTTCCACTGCTACCAATCAAGGTCTATGATCTGGTTCCGCCTTCCCATCTGTTTTGCGAAGAGGCTGGTCGTGACCGACTGCATATTGATAAGTTTCTTTCGTCCTCCCGATGTGACACTATCGACGTATCGCACGCGATCTGCTCATCGATTTTTTACTAAGTCCTTGATTATTTATCGCATTGGCAACGAGCGAAAACAGTCTTGTTGAAAGCCACAGTCATTGCCCAGCGCTCGCGGTGCTGCACAAATTTTTGTTGTTTCTTTGATGCCTGATGGAACTCCTCCTTGATGAGTAAATAAAATGATGCACGCGTGGAAGAACAGCGTGGGTTCTGGTGCAGCGAATAAATGTGCTTGGATGATTAAGAGAGATGTCGAAATTAAAAGCTCTCAGAAACTGGTATGTAAAAGTAGTGCGGAGGAAATTATTGGTTTGCTTAACCATTCGTTCTGTAATCTTGAATAATTCAAGAAAATTAGTCCCTACGAGCTTCCGAAACGAAAATGCTTTTATAAATTGAGCAGGGAAAATGGCTGAAATGCCGTGATAGAAAAATTTTAGCACAAGAAAATCTTGATTTAAAAGTAAAGGTATTCAACTTTGTTTGAATCTAAAAATCATCAAAGACATAACTTGAGAATGCATCGACACCTATGAATGCCTTATGAATGCTGAACTTTCAGTACATAAAACCGTTCGATAAAAATTTGAAAATGTTCCAGCTTTTAGGAAAGAAACTTCAAAACATCCAGACGTACGATCCCAAATCACGGACTGCAGGTTATGTATCTCTCGAAAGTCGCTCTTTTCTTTGTCTTATGCAAATAGAAATGTGAGAGGCGGCATTAAACTTTCAGATTTAGAACCGCAATATTGCGGCTTTTATTGTGTTTAGGGGAGACCGGCTTGAGACTAGGACCCGTTCTCAGACTCCATGAAGAGGTGATATTTTGCAAGCGCTTTTGGCTGCTGCTGCTGGAAGTTCAAGACAAGATATAGCAGGCGAAATGTAAACCTGCTCACCTGAATTATATGTATCTGTAACATGGGTCTGTCTTCCATTGGGGGCCTACGAAATGGGAATTCAACTTTTTAATTTTATGTCATGAAGCTACTTAGTACGAAACAGATTTTGTTATATGTCATTTGACCTATGTGTATCAGTAACATAGGTCTGTCTTCCACTGGGTGCTATAAAAATGGGGCATAAGTTTGTTAATTTGAAACACAAAATGTGTAAAAGATACGAGGAACAGCTTCGCAAGCCTCCGATCTCACTGGATATGAAATTTTGGGAGGATCTCAGAGCGTCCAAATTTTGATTCTGAATTTCTAAATAAAAATTCGTGCAATGAGGTACTGTAATCACCTTTCGTTTCTGGTTTACATCTTTTTGATGTAAAGAGTCCAAGCTGATATACATACTCCAAGGTTTTACGTCCTCCATACATAAAACATCTGAAAAAATTAGTTTTGCTAGAACGCATGATGTTTCTAAAAGAAGTACAATGAGAACTCACAAATACACTAAATTCAGCATCTAAATGCACAGCTAAAAAAACACCAGCGATCTTGGCATAAATGATTTCAATTCAACTAGAATTTTCATCACGTAGATCTGAGTTTATTAATGTTTCGCTCAATTGGTTGCTAACATATGTTAAACAGAAATATTTCCTTTCGAGTTTCCTTGTGTTCAAATTATCGGACAGCAATTTCTACAAAGCAATGATAGCGAGAAGTTTCATTCTTATTCAAATGTACACACTTTTTCGAGCCTCTCAACTCTGAATGATTCTTAAACCTCACAGTATGAACGTGTGTTGACATACTAAAGTGTATGTAGTATGTACCCTTGACCATTAATAATTCTCCACAATTTTGTTTCTATCAATTTCACCGTACAGTTTCTGATTAGTGATACCTTTCATTTTTAGGGAACATTAGAAACATGGTGAAATAATTTTATGGGACAGCCATTAGAAGATTTCTTATGGTTTATCAACACGGTCATTTCAATTCTAAAATTCGTGAAACAAATTATGCTTAGGATAAGTCAGTCAATACAATACTTCAATTCAACGAGCATACAACATGCAACATATTAAGTCCTATTTATTCTTACCATGCATTTTAGCTCAGATTTAAGGCTATGTCCCATAACCCAGTAAAGCAATGATATTATAAAAACAATTGACAAAAAATCCAAGAACCTTCTATTTGCATTTGGATTGTGACTTACTTCTTGTAAATTTAAGTTGCTTATTCTTCATAAGAGCATCTGGCTACAAATCACTGCCGCCGTCTAATATTTTAGAAGGGCAGTTTTTGCGAGATAGTTTTGCATTGAATCTTCGGCAAGCACCGATTTTTTTGAAACTCTTTTCGGGAACTTGGATTAAGATTTACCTTCTTGTAGAGAGAGGAAGTTATAAACAAAGACAAATACCTTTCCAGTAAGAACCAAAGGAGCTCGAAAAATCATACACTGGGAGCAAAGCTTTCCGGATAAAACAGAACTTCCTTAGTGCTTTGTAACTATTAGAAAATCCCATAATTTTACCTAGCCTGAAGAAAATGTTGTAGTAGGAGGAATTTAATTTTTCTTTCGAGAAGATAATAGTTTCACTAATTTTCTGTATTTTTTCAGTAAAGGCAATGACCTCATTTATGTATACTGTGCATCAAACTATAACTAGCTAATTTACTGAAATAGAATATTTTTGTGAGGAAGTTCCCATAGATTAATTTCTCCGTTGGTTCTGGCTACCAGTTGTAATATTTCGCGTTAAACACTAATTCTTTCACCGTAAAATTGGTGTTATTTTCAAGTTAGTTAAAATGTCTCATGAAGTGACACGTAGGTATAAATTTTGAGGATTCTTCAATGAATTCAACAAATGAATTCATCTATATTTAAATACATCAATTCTTCGAAAAATATGCTTGCTAATAACAGTGATTTGAAATTTCGTTCTGAAATGTTGCTCAGATTTCACCCCTTACTTTTAATTTTGCTAAAAATGCCAATTTTTGCATGAAAATTGAACTTGGTACGCCTACCTGAGGACATGAGTAGGGCACACGCTCACAAAACATTCATGTTGGTCGTGACAGAAAGAAACCCCTTGAAAGGTTACCGTAAAATTGATGATATGCGAGGGATAGAGTGAGCTATGACCGCAAATTCCGAATCTCGAGGAAAAATTGCGTCTCTGAAGGAGTTAAGAGGCAGCCGTTGTATATGGCCTCGCAAGTTAGCAGCGAAAAACTCGTAAATGGTTACAGCGTTTCGAGTCCCACAACAAAAATGGCAGAGCTTTCAAAATCCTACGCGAATTCATCGTGGACTCTCGTTGACGCGCCTCAAAACTCGCAATTTGGGCTCCTTCTTTTGGGACTGGCTAGGAGTTCCCTCAGAGGTTTTCCCTCAGCTCCCACACTCCCCTCACCACTCCCACACTTCCCTTGCCCCTCGAGCTCCTACCCCAACACTTGGGAAAGGGTGTAAGCTATCGTAAATTGTCGTGAGTAAGCGTAAATAATACCATTCCCAGAGCACGCCACAAAAGCAGTAAAGCAGGCGCCGAAAGGGGAGCAGTAGTATAACAATCACCGAGATTTATTGCCTCCGCCGTACATGATTATATTTCTTAATACTAGCCCTTAGGAATTATCTCTGGTCTGCGTAAGCGAGCATTTATCTTTAGTATCTAAATAAAGTATTTAGCGTGAGTGTGCATCTTGGGAAAAAATGTTTTCGCAGGTTTGTTAGGATTTCCGAGAAGCCTCGTGGGCGAAATCCTTTTTTTAGAATATTTGCTAGCATTGTGGGTCTATGTTCGAGCATTTACTTGAATAATGTTACAAATCTCCTCGATACTTCCATTTCTGCTCATAGATATCCTGCTTTGTGAATGCGTCCTGTTTTGCTGAATCTTATTAGCTATATCATTATTTACGTCGTGAAGACTTTGAAGTATAAGTACCTTTCAGTTTTTACTGTTGATGTCGGATTTGGAAAAAAAAATCAAATTACAGTTTTTTGGAATTCCGCAAGAGGTGTTCACATCTTGTTTGTGAATGGTGTCGATACTGGATGTTTTCATAAATAATTTGTAATTCATGACTTTGCAAATCAATAGAATAATCTTCGGAGTGTCTCAAAAAATATAACTAATGTCATATAAAAGTTTATAAATGTTCTATAAAGAGTCGTAAAGATGTTCATTGATGTTCTTTTTGGCAAGCAAATTTCATGTTCATGTATCAACCATACACATGTGTTCATTGCCATAGGTTTTAAAATATCCTCATGAAACTTATAGAATGATTTTCTGCGCGGCATGCATGACACATTTCTACCGTTCCATTAGTTGTCCATTTTAATTAGACCCTTAACGGATGCCTTATATGAGCAAGAAAAATACCAATGAATAGTCCCTGTATCCCGTAAATTCAAGATAAAAACAAAGAATGAAACAACTTTTAGGTGCACGAGATCATTCCATTTTAAAAACACAAAAAATTTCTCGTCGAAGCGTACCAAGAAAAAAACAAGGTCGTGTACAAATACTGTAAGAACAAGTTCCAGTTCATTGCATGCGGTGCGTAGAAGCATCTTTGTTGAATGTAAGGGGCAACCTACAGCTTGGGTCAGGCAGCGAGTGAAACGTCACGTCGTATTGAGAATGTTTGACGGTCATGACACTATAAAGGCAGCCGACATCGCCTTCGTTCGACTGTTTGCCAAGCGTGCTTACTGGTGATCATCTGCGGTATCGAACGCTTTTGCCACCGCTTACCCACTGCCTGTGTAACGAACACAAAGATCGCACTATTTTACTACTCGATAGTTGTTGTGTTTGTGCTCAAAGACTACGTTGATTTTTGAAACGAATTTTTCTTAATCTTTCTAAAATATTTACTCATCACATGTTGACAGAACGGGCTGTTCTAACTCTTTTGACCGTCGATAGTTGCCCCTCTTCACAAAAGCTTGATTGGCTCTCCGGCGCTTTTGCTTAGATTTTGAGATGTTTCATCTAAATATAAAATTTAAAAGAATAATTTTTTAAAAACTGCATTGTATATTTTTAGGTTACTTTTTTGTTTCATGTGATGATCAGGTAACTTGATCTTTTTTTAATGGATATTTGCTAGTCTGCTCTAAAAATTTCAACATCTTTAATGTTATTCCCATCGCTCGAAAAATTCTATTACTGTTTTGATTATACTTGACGGGCTGAATGGGCTTATAGTGACAAAAAAACAAATTTTATTTCATGCTTACTTTAATTCATTAAAAACTGAAAAATTCATTGGTTTATTAAGGTGTTTCAAGTTTTCCGAATTTATGATCCCCGTTAAGAATTGCATTACGCTGGGTGCATGTGCTTTCGTATCTTATTATTCGCATCATTTTTTTGGTGTCAGAGGCAAAAAATTAGCTTTGTAATAGGTTGAAGCACGAAACAAAAATTTCCAAACAGTAAACAGGCGCGCTTTCAATTATTGTTGTTTACGGTTTCATTTGAAAAATCAACGGCGTTATTTATTTGTATATTTTCAAATCAACGCCAAGTATCACAATCCGATGGAGACGTTCTTTTTTTGATTTTTTCATTTTTATTCGCGTAGCCTAAATTTCCTTCATAGGAAATGACGTTTGCAGTTACATAAAACAGAGTAAACTGCTTGCCTAATTTTTGTACTAGTGGTAGTTTCAGCAATTATTATGAACGCAGTTAGTCGGCAGAGTAAACTACATTTCTAATTTTCCTATAGATGATAATTTCATCAATTATTATGAACGCAGTCACAGTAAGCAAAGAAAACTCCCTAACCTAATAATTAGTTCAATTAATTCGTATGAACAGCTCTGCGTACAGGATTTATATTTTCTTTGGGACTGACAAAAATGAACATTAATTACTTTTCTGCTCGGTTTTTATCGTCAAATTTAATAACATTAATGGAAGAAGTGGGGAGGGAGGGAAGAGGAAGGGGGACTGATACCGTTGAAGTCATTGAGATTTGTAGGTACTTCATCATTTTACCAGGAAATAAAAAATATCATTTTCACCAAAATAAGTAACAAATTATAATTGTTAAATATCATGAACTAGCATGCAACGAATGGTGCAAAGCTTGCTGGAGTCGTACTTTACTTTTCTGTACGAAAAGTACGCATCAAAGACGTTAATACGTAAACACATATTCCTTACAGTAGATGAACCCCATTTCTTTATGGGATACATCTTTAACTCGTGTGGTAGATTGGGCTTCTTAGATCTGCTGACTAGGTTCATTTTCATGCCAGTGCAGCACTAAGGACTTTCCTCTGAAGGAGGGCACACCCAAACACCTCAGACTAGTAATCACACGCAAGTTAAGGTCAAAACAAACCGGTTTTAAGAGAGGCAGATCTCACGCGGACGAGAGGTTACTAATCTGTCATAACCCAGGAGGTGTAGAATCCACGTTTTTCAGCTGCTACAGCCTTAATGAACACCACAAAATTGCACTCGAAAAATTCTCCTAGGAACTTTTGAAGCGTTTGAATGACGCGCCTGTGTCAGCTTTATCGCCAATGATTTTCGCCTCTCCGTTCTAACCCGAGCTTCACAAAAGGGGCTTTGCAAATGACACCCGAGACTTGGAAAAGTTCAGCGAACCAGGCTTTTCAATTCCAAGTGATAACATCTTTAGTCAATGATTAGGCCTGAGATGCTGCTGGAAAATCGGATGCTTCTTGTCCGAAAAATAGTCGTTGTTGAAATGAGAAACGATTTTTGCCTTATCTCTTACCTCTACTTTCTTTAAGTTTGATTGGTTTTTGATTTTTAACATGATGCAATTCGTAAGCAGAGCAAAATATACAGGAGTAGAATATGTAGTTAGTTTGCTGTAATTTATATGACGAGAAATAAATGTCTTGTACTTGCAAATGAATAGTAAATTTACACAAGGAAGAGAGAAAGTGGCACACTTCAAAACAATTGGTGAGCAGAGCTTAAAAACCCACAGAGTTTTAATACAATTTTCGTTGGAACTTCAATAAAAAGTTTATAATTGTCAAGAGCAGATAGTCTGAACTAAGAATTTTCAAGCGCTAGGATCCCAATTCTTTGAATACACTAATATTTTTCAGTGTATTTTCGCGCTTCATAATGATACTTAACAAACTGTTTCTTCAGTTAATAATTGAGTTCTGCTTAGCATTTGAAACTTCCTCCAAGACAGGACTCCCTACATTGACTAGAACATCATGGCTTGAGCAAATAAATTCTGCCCTCATAACAAACATAAGCAAATTGAAATAGTAGACAAAGCAATAAAGCTCTCCGTCTCGTGGAGATTAGAATTCAATCAACTACCGTACAAGATATAAGGCCTGGATTTTGAAAGGATCTTCGTTGAGGGTAGAGAGCTAAATATCTCAGATGGATTTGCCTTTGTAATCTGGATTCCCAACTGTGATGGTGAAACTGGTCATACTGTTGTGTTAAATGCCCAGAATTCTTCAGATTAAGGGAACAAATCCTATCTATCAGTGAAAGGAATAACATTGTAATAAATGAATGTTATTGATTGCCATTAATTTTAATGTAAATTACGGTCATATTTTCATGCCTTTTAGTTTGAGAATGATTCTTATTAATCCTAAATAATGACGAAATTAACAAGCGTCCCGGACCTTATATGTAGAGTCTGAAGTGACCTACATGTGGAGTGAACTGCTGCGTTTGACGGAGCATGTTCTGGATTCGTTCGGATAATGAAGTTACTTGCCCTATTTTTAAAGTCCAAGGCAAATTATCTAAAAGCTGGTCCACACGACTTAGTTTTTTTACAGGCTGCAAATTATTTCAACCCTAATTTACAATACGCCAAATGCATATCTTATCACTCATATTCAACTCTGTTTTTATCTTCTTAACGCCTGCATTTTTAAAAATAAAGAAAATATGTTCATTAATTTCATTAAATTTTTTAAACGACTTACCGACTAATTTCCAACAAACACAATAAAACCTACACTTTTTTGGTGAAGAAAGATGTGTTAGCGAACAAAATCTAAAAAAGAAATATTGGTGGGAGCTATAATACATATTTTGTCAAGATTGAAAATTATACAACATGAACTAAAACTGTGACCTATAGTAAGTATATACACATCCGCGTAAAATACATTTATATTATGAAGATTCCTGCAATAATTAAGAGCTTGAATAAGTAGGCACGCTTTGAAGATTGGATGAATTTCTATCATATACCAGGAGGCTGGATCTTTAATTACCCAATTGAAAAAACTATAGAAAATTTCATATTGATACTGGGATCGACTGTGCATTTAAAAATTGAGTAGACATGCCAGGATTTATTATTTCATTTGATTATCGATTATATGTTCATGCGTTAGAAATATTCTACAATTGTCCTTTGCTTTCAACAATTAGTATTCAATATGTGTTTAAAATTATGATTGATAATGAACAGTATACCTTGGGATTATTTTCTTTCATCTGTAGTATTGTGTTACCTACAAAAAGGGAAGTAGGTCAGTCTTTTTTTCTTCTGAGGTTGTGGTATTCCAAAGAATGATAGCCAGATTGCTTTAAAGATCTGGCCATTCTAGAATAGGTTTCAGTTAAGTTAGGAAGTATTGAACTCCCGTATGAATCTGACGCTTGTAGATAGATGCTCACTACGAGGTTCTATAAAAATAAGTACAATGGAACAGTACCATTAAATTCAGTAGGAATGCATTCATGGATTGAGTTTTTGTTCGGGTATTGAACACATATTTAATTGTCTGCATATTTACTTAAACGTTAATACTTTCAGTCCTGCTTTGAGAACGTTTATTATGCAGTTTTACTTTGAAAACTAACGAAGTCAGTGAGTTGTAGAAATAATTATTATTTGAAAGGCATTCACCGAGCGATATGTCAGAGGCGCGTGCTGATCATCATGGTTGGCGTGTTTAACAAGGAAGTGAAATGTGCAGAAATGCATCAGAGCTGGGAATATTTATTCTGACTTTCTCATTAGCGATAACTCACTCCAAGAGCCGTATAATTCAAGTCTCTTATGCATTATATCATCGAAATCAGTTGCGATATTTTACACACAAATAAAAAGTGAATGTTCAACAAATTTACTGGTTTTTAATAAACGATTCTTATTATAAATTCATCAATGCAATCCTGTACGGCCTTTCCATTTGAACGACAGCTATTCAATCAAATTGGGTTGGATGCTTGAAAATAAAGAAAAAAAAGGAAGTAATGCAAAAAAACACGTTAGGAACTTTAGTTACAAATGGGTTCATAAAAAATTTCTTCGCTGCTACAATAATGAATGGTTCACGAAACTTGCTTCTGTAAATCACAATTTACCAGGCACTTAGATCCATCACCAGGTTATGACTTGGCTCTGTCAGGGGTCTAGATCATCAATGAAATTCTGTGGGCATTGATATTTTTTTGTATTCTAATGTACATGATCGATCGGACTTGGTCTACGCGAAGTAGGTTCTCCTTTACCAAAGGATAAAGAACGCTACTGAAACTTTTTGTACCACTGCATGGATACAACTGAATTTTCGATGATAATTTCTGAGAAAAAATTTAAGCAGGCAGGGAAATGTTGAGTGTGATGTAGTGAAATGAAACGTATTTTGTGAACCTAAACACACTCAGCCCGTTGTTATAGGTTGATGTTTTCTCGCCTATAATATTTCCCTAAGTTTTAGCTGCATATGCAGCAATGAGCACAACTTTGAGGTACAATACAGGAAGAAAATTTAAAAATTGTAATGTTCTAGAGCTGGTCTATACCTATAAAGTATATGCACAACGGTATAAAGAGTATATAAAGAGATGGAATAGATTATTTAGTCATAGACTAGAATAAACTCTAGTGTTGAAATTATATTAGAGTAAGTTAAATCAAATTTTAGGTAGAACTGTCAGTTTTGATATTAATAATGTTCCTCCACGTTTCATTTTTCAATATTAACAATCAAAATAGCTGATGAGTGTCATAAGAAAAATGGCTGATCAAGTACACTCGTTTAACGTTTGATGGACCATGGTATTTACCACCAAACATTCACAGTAAAATCACGGGAAAAAACATTGTTGGTGCGCTACAATATTTGCAGTAAAAGAACAAGAATATATACAATAATATTTTTTGTCCCCTCTATTTTTGCAAGAGGCTTTTTATGCAAAATAATTATTGGCGTAATGCAATTTTTATCTTTTGTTATTGAAGAACTTTTATTACTATATCAATAGATGATATTTTGTGGGCTTGGTGTATACACCAGTTTTCACTCAATCGTACAAATTAGACAAGGAATGAAGTTAAAATAATGTGAATTACATAAAATAGAAAAGTAAAATAAAACGTAAAACTATTGCATAGGTGCTTGAGTAATCTCTATAGGCAAGACAAAAAACAATTCGGTGAAGAGTGAACTGGGACGCTTCTTACGAAAACACCCAAAAGAAATATCCACTTTTTCCGTGACCTACAAAATTAATTTCTGTTAACACAATGACGAGGAATAGCACGTGCAGCACCCATTTTCCAACAATTTTTACAAATGGTATTTAAAGGCTACACTGCAGGGTGAAGTCTCAATAAAGACTGCTAAAACTTTCTCTGTAAGCTTCCGATATCCATGACTACAAATGAATGAGCCCCCGAGTGCTGGAAGAATAGAAAGAGCACCCATGCTCGACCGTCCGACATTCCCGAATCCTTCACAAACAGTCCGGCGTGATTTCTTTGAGACTGCGCAAGTTGTCAGTCAGTTGTGTAGTGCGTCAGTGCTCCTTCAAAGGCCCATAAACAGAAGCGAAGATTCAATGGAGTTTCATGGTCCGAGAACACTGAAGCAAAGACATGACTATGGGCCGTGGAGGCATCGCTTACAACCGACCATGATGCTGCAGAGTTTCCCCTCTCCGCTGTGGCATGCATTCTTTTCGACATGGTTCTCATGCTGGTCTTTTTACGTGTGCAGGTATACAATTGAGTAGAAATTGCGTAGTGTAACGCATAGGAACGGGAGTGTACAACACGTATGATCTCAATATTTCCCAGCGTGAGATATGGACAACAAAGTTAACGAGATGCTCGTTTCCGATGTTAACTTCCATGTGTTGATTTTTGTACCGTATACTGATTTTGATTTCAGCTTCTGTAAGCTGATTTTGGTATCAGTTGCCATCAATAAATAATAAAAACACGTAATAAATACTAAAAATAATGCTTTTCAATGCTGGAAGTAACTATGAATATGTAAAATTTCATCAATAATTCACTATTGATCAAAGTATTTCCTAGACTAGGGCTAGATTATTAATATATATCAAGTTTTTCCGTTTTGTATGAGTTGTACACTACAGAGGTTACGGAATAGCTACTAAATTGCTTAATCTTTATTGTATGCAGCGAATCTATTATAAATAAGTCTATTGTCAGTTACAAAGAGCTCTCATTTAATACATTTTAGGATCTCAAAGCTCAAGTGAAAACAATTATTTCAGTTTACACTTAGTAAAGGAAACCTCAGAACTCACCTCTCCCTCTATTATCCCTTTTATACACTATCAATGTTATTCTAGAAGCCGCTCACTATTCAGTTTTTAGTAGCAACAAAAATCATGTTGCAGCTTTTAATACAAACCTTCAAAAACATAATTTTAAGGTCACGTATGAGATCGCAAGATGGTTAATAAGTTTTAATCGCAAATCGTATGACCATTATGTGAAATGACTTTTACATGTGTCATGCATTGAATAAAGTCTCCTCAAGTAAGTCGCCAAACATAAATAGTACCCAAACTAGCGAGCTTGAGCGTCCATGAGCCTGAAACTGAGTTCGTGCGCTAAGCAGATTGCGATACCTGAAGCGTGGACCGAGGTGTCTGTGTAAGCATCTTTAGCGTGCGTAACAACAAGATTGCGCCCTCTGCAATACTGCCACAAGAATCTAAGAAGACCGAGGCGTGACTGTCATCTGTCAGAATTACAATTGTTCTTGCAAAAGTTCACAGTCATGATCCTCTTACGAATGCTTCCTCAGACGGACGGACCGACGGACGAAAGAAGGGTGGCCCAAATCTTAAACGCGGATAAATGTGAAAGAGAGTTTTACCTTGGATGGATGATGTCAGGTAAACTTCAATGTGAAAAAAACTGTTGCAGTGAAATGAATTTTTGAGAAAGCTGAATACTTAGTTCTCAAATTCAGTTTTATTTCAGTACGTCTATGCCACACATGCTAGTAAAAATTCCGATTTCAAATCCGCTGATTGATGCAAACTAGTCTACACTAGGTGACAATTTTGAAACATAAGGGACAATTACTTCGTTACATTGCGTACCATTTACACCCAGGGTTTTTAAGTTTTTTCCCCGTATTGAATTGTTCATTTGATGTATAATGGTAGAAAATAACGACAGCATCACAGGAAATTACTGACAATAAATTCTACATTGGGAAGCGGTTTATATGTTGCTTTAATTTAAGGGAATGGAAGTTACTGGCATGGTTTCGGGAGGCTCAATTTTAGTTAGGAATGCCTTGACGAGAAGTATATTTAGCAGATATATTAACAAAAAAATGAGTGAAATAATTTTATGGAAGGATTTCCTGAGATCGGTCAATTTTTAAAGATCTGATCTCGTTTTTTATCGTGAAGGTCATTGCGTTATGTGATTACATTTCAAATCATTAAAGTCGTTATTATAGCATGACGGTAAATTTTGATTAATATTTGCATCAGGATTTTCTGTAATGTTGCAATTAAACATCTACGAGTACTGAAAAGTTCCAATGACATTACTCAAGTCTGGACATTTTGAGAAGGTGGCAACATTTCGAAAAAAAGTAATTGTCAACGGGGGAACCTTTATCTCTATATGCTGCTCTGAACACTGACAAATGGCTCATTTCTGTAAAATACTTGTAATGATAACACTGTTAATGCCGTACTGTAAAAAAGAGACTTAAATCCAGGCATTTAAATAGATTAACTTAGTATGTCGTTCTAAAAAGTTATGTAAAATATTCAAATTTCATTGGGAATACGGCACATATTTAAAAAAAGTAAATCTTTGATTATGTTTAACCTAATTTTTTTGAAATATAGAGGTCAAGTACTGCTGCACTTGATCTACAAAACGTGTTCGAGATTCTCACCTTCACGGTTTCTAAGATAGAATAAGTCTTTAAATTGAAAGTATTTCATAGACCCCCTTGTGCCATAGTTTATTTCGTTCGTGTTGTAAAGAAACTAAAGGAAGGTTAGGACCCTTTATTCTACAAATTAAATTACATTGCTAACAGAAAATTGCTTTTAACTTGAGCTTTAGGACCCAGGCTTGAAATGAAGTTCATTTAATTTTAAGATGTAAAGTTACAATAAAAACAAATCACACACAAAGGGTGAGCTGAAAATGTTTTGTTTTAAAATAGAGACATGACAGAAAATCTGACAACCTGCAAGACATTGCCAATGAAGGAAAACATCCTGAAAACACATATAATAATCAAGTTCCGAATATGGACCATGAAGTTCAACCAATAGAAATAAAAAATATAATTTATTTAGCTTAGCAAAGTGCAAGCAAGTAAGAAAAACAATAGCGTTTGGAACTTTACATGGTCAGTGCCCACTTACTTCAATGGATGCGTCAGATAATTTAATATCTATGCAAATGAAAGGAAATTTCCTCATAGGGGACCGAAGTTTTTATGCCGAGTTTTTAGTTTTAATTTTGGTAGCACGGCACTTTTTACTGCGAAATGTCGACCGCGCACGTAAAAAGTTTTCAAATCCTGGCAGGTCCTACGAGAGATTTTGGATGTTGGCTAAATTTGGTAACTCAGTTTAAGTTTTAATGCCTGAGACGGCAGAACGAAAAGTCTAAAAGTTGAAACTTTCTCTTTCAATTGCCTTGACTAACAACAACTTGCTCCAGTATATATAATACAGACAGTAAGTTGAAATTTATTAGACATCTATCCTTGCTTTAAGGGTAATAGTTTCTGTAAGAACTTACTATATGAAATTGTAACTGCTCACTTTCATTCGATATTTTGCACGCTTTGGTTCACTGATTTACAGTTCATTCATAACTGCAGATGTTGCAGTTCCATACATTCACTACTACTTAAAGTCCCCAAATACTTGTATTTGCCCACATACTGTATTTGTGCTCTATGTTCACTATATGTTGATTGTTTGCACGAGAAATCAATTTAATTTTTTGAGGAAAGTTTAAGATTGATGAAAACAGGCCAGACATTTTGGACAATTCAATGTTTCTACTTAAATTTACTTTATTCTCGATTCGGCCTCACAAAAGAAAAATTGCACGCGTTTAACAGAGCAGCAAGGTTCTTTATCACAACCTACGCTTATTCTTCAACCACCTAATATTGAGTAGACTACTTTCCTCCAGTCCTCATTTAATCATGCTATTCATACCGAATACAGTCAAAGTTGAGCCGCAAACCTCACCGCTCCAATAGTTTGAAGCTGCTGCAGCTGAATTCCATAACAGCAGAGACTGCGCTGTCAGGACAATCATGAATATTCAAAAGGGACGCAAACTCTCACCTACCGTAGCTATTGCTGGCTGAGTATCAATCCGAGCGACTGTGTCCTGATGATGGAGCCATCTAACTTCCCGTGTATTCTGCACAGTTCTGTGTGTGCATTCCAAACAGGCTAGCCACAGTTTGATTTCATGGCCTTCTCATTTCGTGATTTCGTGAATTTCTCATTCATTTCCACAAATTTTTGTCTGGTTTCGCAAACTATTGCGTGTGTATGCATGTTTCTGTCTATTGTAATGAATTTTCGTGTGTTTTGACATAATCGTTGTTAATAACTGTAGACGTTGGAGTGCATTTACACACCGTGAAAATGGGCAAAATCTATGGCCGAAGATGAATAATCTAGTAGGTCACATAATATACATGTATGTGTACACTGGAATACACTCGTCAAATTTAAATATAAAATTCAAATAAAATATCAAATTCGAACATGAGTGCTAAGTATCTTGAATGAGATATTTTTTCCTCGTAAAAATATAGTCTACAGAGGTAGCAAATTTCTTTCCTAATTGATGATTATTATCACAAGCATCACTTAAGGAAATCAGATTCATTTATGCCTTCGTCATGGAAGACTTTGATTGATTATTCTAAAATAGCTTTATTGTAAAGCTGTCAATCTTTGTAGTGCAGCTAACATCAGATTTATTTATCAAAAATATTGCTATATTTACAGTTACAACTACGCTAAGAAAATATTTTGATTCGTACAACATTTTACTTTATTTAAACTACAGAAAAGTTAATAAAGAATTTTACCTCCTTCCATGTGAGTAGTGAGATCTTGCCATATAGTGCAGTAACTAATTTATTTTCCACTAAGTATCAGCCATGTATCAACAAGTCCCAGCATCTTTAAATAGATATGCTCATGAATGAATTATAATAAGGAACATTAAGCGATGGTAAATTGGTCGTGGATTTTCCCACATCAATCACGTGATAGTTTACTTAATGCGTAAAAATTTCTCGAAAAGTCACTAAAAAAGTTAATATTTCTCAAATACCCTGATGTATCCACTTTGATGACATCACAACGTTTACTGACTTCATCGATATGTTGGTATTGTTGTCGTGCTATTTAAATTTTGAAGTAAGTATAAAAAGTATTAGTTTTTCCAGGATCGGTTGTAATGTTTATGATAGTACGTGAGATTATTATTTCATGAAAAATTTACGCAGACATTTTGATAATTTGATGTTTACGAAAACAAAATATTTTTTGTAGGAAATTAAGAGGTATTCGTTGGTCTAATTGTAAGTTTTAAGGATAAAATTTGAGAGCAATTTAGAGAGAAAAATCTTCTAAAGAATATTTATGAGTTGAATTCTATCAATAGATACATAGCCTTACCCTAAAGAATTGATAAATAACAAGTTAGAAACCATTGTTCGTTTGAAAGTTCTTAGCACGTAACAGTAAGGTAGAACTTTCATGAATTAAAAAATCCTTTCTGGAAAGAACTCCACGCTTCCTTTTTTGGAGCTCTTGACTTTAGCAACAGTCGCCCGTGACGGAACGAGCTGGAGGGAAGAAGACTTGCCTTTCCCTTAGTCCAAAGAAAATATTCAGTGAAGAAAATACCAAAAACCAACGAAGCGGCGGCCAAATATCTCAGAGGTCGATATGCTAACATGCAGGACTCGCGAAAGACGATCATATATTTTCTGAGTCTGATTTTAGTGAGTCTCTAGACTGTGGCTTCCAGTTTCAGTAGACAAGCTCGCTGTTCGTGCCAGATTTTGCTTGCTGAACTTTAAATGTGAAGGTTTTTTCTTGTCAGTATGATGTTTTGGGACTAATGATGTTTGAGAAACTCTAAGAGATTATAATTAAAGGCTGAGTGACAAATGATGATAAAGTTACATCGGTCTATATAAAAATAGATCCTCTATGATTTCCAATGCAGAAATACGCAACGATTTATTTTGATCGTTTAAAATATGAAATTTAATTTTAAGTGATATTCTTCCTGAGTGAAGAATCTTTGTTATGAAATCAATATTTAAGCAATAAATGATTATTGCCTTTACAACTGAAAGGCGGCAGGTATGAATGATACCTGCCGCCAACTTCATACCATAGTTTTATTCACATTTAATGAAATAAAATGTGAATAAAAATGTTCTTTAAACAAAAATAGGATATAGAAATAATGCGATTAATGTCAATTCCTTTTGTATCTGGACAATCAGCCTGCATATTTACTTGTATATTCCATCCAAAATTTGTAGAAGAGCAGAATAGCTCATGTACATACATGCTCCACAGCAAGCGTTTTCCTCACAGTAGTAAAATCTTCCATCAAAGCTTCTGACACTAAAACACGAGTCTCCATCTTTCATGGTTGACAGCACAATAAAAGTGTGACTTGATCATTAAAGAGTTCTTCAAGCAGCAATGCATATTCCAAAACAAACCCATGAGAAGCACATCAACATTCATGGGACAGATTTGACATTTTGACGTCTAGCCTTCCCGTGACCTGAACACCCAATAAAATATGCCATTATTCACCCTTTACAGCTTGTGCCTCTCCAACCACGCAAAATGCCAACCCCCAGGAACATCTTCTTTTGGAACTGGGAAAACTTCTAGCTCCTCTTGTGCGACTTTTTTTTACCGCTCCATAAAGTTGTTGGTTTCCGCATACGCTTCTGGTTTCGGCCGACGAGCGAAGAGAAGCAGAGAAACTCTAGAGCAGAGATATAGGAGCTTGGAAACAAGACCCGGATATGCTCACTGCTCGTCCGCTCTACTTTACGAGTCGCTGCCGCTTCATTTTATGAGTTATACCTAGTAAATAGCTTACCATAGTAGGAACTGACTGCTCTCAAGCTGGTACGCATGCTTCTAAGACACATGCATTTATGCTTCAAAGAAGACGTAATGGAAGTCGCTTGCCGACCAGAGCTCCTTCGACGGTCCGTGTAATCTGCATATTAAGAGCAATACGAGGTGTATATTCCGACGATTCCTGGATCTACGAGATCCTTCGCAGATCAGACCACGAAGAATGACAGTAGAAACGGGGCAGTAGATCGTTAGGTGGTCTGCTCAGGAGGTGTGAAGAAATGTCCCCACCATTTCACGATCTTTTTTTCTGGTTTGCGCATTTTCCTTTGAGAGCTCTTAAGAGTTTCAGGTGCATTTTTTCTGGAAACAAGAATATCACTTTAGTATTTCTACAAAATTTAGAATAATGCAACGACTTAAGATCCCATTCTGATTAGTATTGTAGTAATGTAATTTGACACGAGTTGCTTTTGGAGAGCTGAATTTAATAGTTTTACTTACCAATCGTTTCGCAGTGAGACTTTCTACGAAAAGAGCGAGGTGTAAAAAAGAAAAATGCGTCGTACATTTTGATTTTTGAAAGATGACATGTTTATAATACATCTTATGTTATATTCTTTCGCTCGCCAATGCATTTATTAGTGGTAGGCCTAAAAGAGATTGCAGATAAGATGCAGAAATGTTTTCATATCGCTATCGCGTTTTGTATCGCCATCTCGTCTTTTCTATTTGTTGGTAATGCAGATGCCAAAAAGAAGGGTCTATGCTTCGTCTCTTTCTGTATACGCCAACCCTAAGCTTCAGCGAGCGGCTTTCTTCCGTTCCGTTCAGTTGTCGCACGACTTTTCCAGGTCTTAACTTTTCGTCACTGTGCCGGGCGCTGATCGGATTGGGTTGGAGATCCAGGCTTTGGATTTGAACTGACCCGGCGGTTTCAGGTTGAGGACGCTTTTGGGATATATTTGTGATACTCTGTCCTGTGCTTCTAATATTTTGATAAAGATGTCATCGATGGGAAAACTAACTACCATCCACCGACATGATCGGCCAAAAAATGGTCCATTGAATGTCGTGGAAGACATTCATTATTCAAAGGTTCGTATTTTGGTCCAGCAGCGGGACCGCTAGAGTGCTTTGCGAAATAAGTCCCATCAACGATTTGGATTATTTTTTCTGAGGCTACAGGAGGATTAGATGCACTCAAAATGTCAGATATTGATGAATATTTGTCGTTAATAAAATTTCAGTCGGGAAAGTTCACTTACACATTTCCTAAAGTAGAGCCACCTATTTAATTTTTGAACGTTGGCTTATCAGTAGCTTTTGAGATCATTCGGGGCAGGGTTGCCAAATGCTGAGTGGTCTTTATGACAAAGTTTTAAGTCAATAAAGGTCAAAAACAGGCCAGATAAGCATTTTTGAATATCCTGTAGCAATAAGTGCTGAAACAATATTAATCTTATGAACGAAAAACTAATTTTCACCTGATTCAATATGTTTTTGAATAAACATCAAAATACATGCCTCATTTCTTCATTTGGCTCTTCTAGTGAAATGAAAAGGGATTTCTACCTTGACATTGTTGGTCGTAGGTTCATTTACGTATGGTATGCACGATTTAAAGATTTTATCGTTGTATCGTTTATTGAAAGTTCTTTGTAGTATATCGAATTGTTGATCATGGGAGCTTGTATCCTAAATACACATAGTACGTAAAGAAATAAGTTGTATTCGGTTACTTGGTTTGTTTTTAACTGCAGTTCTGGGAGGAAACACTCTCTCAACGAAGACATAATTAGTATAATTGAGCAACTTTGACTTGCGTAGGTAGATAAATCTTTGAAATGCTCATGGCAATCCATAACAAACCAAAAGGTAATTGTATCTTTTCTGATTTTATTTCCAAAGATATTGTATGGTCTCCAATTAATTACATTAATTTTCCCTGCTCTGTTGCTCAATAACATTATTATTATCGGCAATTATTGGTATCTTCGGTAATTTCTATTGTTTTACTCAATTGGTTTGGTCAAGATGAGATATGTAACAAAAAGGAAACGGAGAAGAAGTTTAACTTGTTGGATTTCAGTATAAAACATAATTCGTGCTTTCATTTCTACATTTTTTTCAAAATTAATTATGAGCACGAAGAAAGTATCGTTTTGTAGAATATCAATAAACTAATATGATGCAAATGTGACGTATTGCAGAAAGTATTAGAACGTTATTGGTATGTTATGTACAACCATAATTGACCAAATAACCATAAATAAAAATAGCCCAATGTAAAATCCCATGGATTTTTAAAAGGCCACATTTAAAAACTTTGACCGAATAAAAACTAATCTGGCCTTTTGGTTCAACCCTGCTTTGAGTGTTAGAATTTGGAAGAGAAGAAAAGAGGCCGACTCAGGAAAATTCGTTCTCAAGCTTCAAACTTCTTAACAAACATCCATTATTTGTACAGATGATGAATCTGTGAATTTTTTTAAGATCTGTCAATCTTATGTAATCGACAGCCTTAACTCTAAAGTAAAAGAACTACGAAGTCTCTCAATCGAAAGCAATATACTTCACTGATACAACGGCTTTTATTTTGATATAGTTAAAAAATGCAGAGTGTCTTATTTCTTTTAGCGTAGGAGAAAATACATATTAATCTCTTTAGTTTTAACCCCGTACGTAATTTGAAATGAATTAGAGTGCTATGTTAAAAATTGTAACTTTGTAGGACTCTTTTAAAGCGACTTCCTTTCACTATTTAACTACATTTTTAAAAGAGTTCGGATGCTAAGCTTTGTAAACCTGTGAGTATTGAAAAGGAAATTGTGTCAGTTTTCGATTAACTGAGTCAAGTTTTGACAAGAACCTTTGTTAGTAAACTTTGGAAGTATAGATGGAATATTTCTCATAAATATTGAAATGAAGCCATTGTTTTATTTATCGACCGAACAATGAAATTCGGAAGATTTTTTATTGATGTTTTCAACAAATATTACCGGGTCGAAATCCGGATGATTTATAATCATGTTTATCAATTATTCACCAGCAGAGATTTTACGGAATACTCTTGACAAAAAGTTTTCTACTCGTATACATTTAGGGTGAATATATTTTTTATATAAAGTTCATGTAAAATTAATTATTTTAGAATAGGATAAACAGATGTTCAAGCTAGAGGTATCTACTTTAGTTCGAGCTCGTCAGCAAGATTT